>JAQMCX010000008.1:1245163-1270426 GCA_029814765.1 Acanthurus leucopareius
TAGCTGTTTTGTAAGTCTAGTTTTCCCTTCTGGTGATTTTCTGTTGTTCTTTTGTTACTTTCGCCATTGTGGCTTTTAGTGTTTTTTGTAGTTTTCCGTTTTACCAGTTTTTTCCTGCAAGGTGTTAATTGTTGTTAATATTGTTAAATAAATGTTCCTTCAAACATCTCAGCATTTGGGTCCTGGCTCTCCTTGACAAAACCGTAACAATATTGGCCATATTATCATCACTATATTGTCCCTGATGTTTACAATCAAAAGCAAATTCAAACTACAAAAAACCTGACTATGTAGTTCTAAATGTATTCGTACATAAATAACTGTACAAAGGACTACAAACTTTTAGTTTGCTGTGCAACCATGTGTTGCACAAGGATGAATTAACTACCTTGTATAATCTATACAGATTTGTAAATAGCCTCTAACTGTTTCAATTTTTGGTTGCTGGGGTCATTAATCTGCACAGTTCCAATAAAAACATACACAGGACCTCAGAGGACATGATGTGTGCCCACATGGAGGTCAATCTCACACGCTGTCATAAGAGAAGCAGATGTAAACAAATGAATAAGACTTGTGCAACAACCTGCTGATGAAGAAGTTCTGGGACACATGGTCTAACAAGACCTTGAAGCGGAGGGATATATCAGTGCAAACCAAAACATTTGAGAAAAAAGTCACTACAGGTTGTTGCAGGGTAGAAAGAGATTAATGTTAGTTAAATATAACAGTGGGCTGTGTGATTAAAGTTGTGTATTTACTGGCTAATATAACAAATTAAAGTTGACATTAAACAAGAAAAGGGGTTAGAGCTTTGTTTTGGTATGTTGTTACTGTTGTGGGTTTAGGGTGAATATGTGAGACAATCAAACTCTTAAAAAACTGTAACAAAATATCTTAATACAGAAAAAATACACACATAGAAATAAACCACAAAAAAATGACAATTACCGAAAAAAGCATTACACAGTGCAACATTCTGAAGAGTATGAGGTGTAATATACCACAGCTGGCAGCTGTGGCTCAGGAGGTATAGCAGGTCACACATATCAGATGGTCCAAGCATGCTCTAGTGTGTATGCAGCACCATTCATAGCCGGGGTTTATATGCTGCACGAGCCTGATGAGTGATTCGGTCACTGGTGTGCATGTTGACTGGCTGCACCATTCCCAGTGAGAGAACAAACACAGAGACAACAACAAACACATTTACCACCATGCAAAAGTTTGGGAATCACTTGCCACAGTATTCTCAGTCCCAACCCGTCACATACTGTTGTTGGCTCCTGGCTGTCACTTTTTGAGGCACTCAGTATCCTTCGGCATCTGTCTGTGATGCACAAAGCCTTCCTGCCAGAGAGCCTTTCTAACAAGAGGTGAACCAAGTGAAATGGTCACAGTTCAAATGAATGTTTTTGTATAGTGGGTTTAAGACAAGGTGATGGACTTGCTCTCAGGTCTCCTGGCTGAAGGGCCAGTGTGTGACCAACCTCTCTGTCCCAACATCCATCTTTCTATGGATTTTTTTTACCCTTTTTACTTTGTCTGGTGGAGCTGTTGCCATGAGTGTTCAATACTGACACAGACGGGGTTACATCTGATGAAAGCCTGTAGTGTTAGACACAGTACTAAATGGTTACCCTGTGTGTTAAAACATGAAGCTAAGTGGTTCTGACCCAGCTTTTGTATGTGACAAGATGCGAAAATAAGTTGGCCACAAAAGCTGTATTTAATAGAGTACAGTGGTTAGGAGGAATACACTCACAAATGTTTTTTGCTGCTTTTGGGTTGTAAAGTACAGAGCCCCTAAAGGGACACTTTTTTTTTTAATGAGTTTTACGCGCTCATGTAAAACCTTTTAAGTGAGCACGTAAAGTTGTTTACATGAGCACGTAAAACTTTTACGCGTTCACTTAAAAGTTTTACGCGAGCACTTAAAACTTTTAAGTGAGTACGTAAAGTTGTTCTACGTGAGCACGTAAAGACAACTTTAAGTGAGCGTGTAATAGTTTATTTGCTTGCGTAAAACTTTTAAGTGCTTGCGTAAAGGTTTTACACGCGCACGTAAAATTCATTATAAAAAAGATTCCGTGTCCCTTTAGGGGCTCCGTAGTAAAGAGTCCTCTTCACAAAAATTAATGCTACAATGATGCAACCACGCTGACCATTGAAAGAGAGAAGAGAGAGAGAAGAAGATTTTTTTAAAAAACCCCTCAGTCACTGGTAAAAGAAACTTGATTCCTAGTATCAAAACCTGTGTGGATTTGAAGATGTTTCTGTTTTTTTCCTGTGCACAGTGTGTTCAGTGTGGTGCTCTAGCTCACCATACTCAAAACTTTAAAAAAGAAATAGACAGAGGTTGGACTTGTTGTTTCATGGAAAGTCACAGTTCAAGCCTATTTAATTATCCACTTAGTATGCTCTGAATCTCTGTTTTGGTTAGGTAATGATCTAAGATCACTTATGTTTTTCTGAACTAAAATAAATTCATATTCAGCAACTTCATGTAACACTGCTGGGACAATGAAAAATGGAAGTTTTGTTCATTTAAATGTTCTTTTTTTTGGGTCTATACTATTTCAAATTTAAATATTACGAGGATGTATGAATTATACTGTTTTTTCTATGTTATGGTAGTACACATAGACCTAAAGCAGCACTGAAAAAGACTATAGGAATGTTACATGCATGTTTACAAACATATTATTACATAACATTTTTCAGAAAAATCTCCAAAGTGGAAATTCAAAGAAGCTAACACTGTTACATTAAGGTAAAGCAAACAATGTAGCCAAATTACGTTTAAAATACACAACGTCTCAATTATACTGGCATGTGACATGTGAACAGCACATTAAGAGTTAGTTCAGTCATAGTAAGTTTAACTTTATTTTACAGAGGTCTTCATTCAGGGCGTCCTCAGTCTCACAGGTTTAAAAACTGACCTCACTGCCTCTTTAAAACCATAGCTTCCTCTTTACCCTGTGCTGAATCCGAGACTTTAAGAATAGCAGAGGTTTAGGTTCCATTCTCATAAATATTAGGAACTTTGTTGAACATGAAGAATTGTATCAGCTGAAAGTCTTAGTTGCCCAAACCAATCCTTACATTGTGGTTTTATCTGTAGCTCTGTTGAAATGCACTGTGAGTGATTCTGAGGTAGATCTGGATGACAACAATCTTTTTTATGATGGCGACAAATTCAAGAAAAGGAGGTGTGGCTATTGATGCAAGAACTTATTTTACCTATACTGTTCTTAACACAGTCACAGTGGAGAGACGTTGTGAGTTTTTAGCTGTAAAAAGTCTGCCTTTAAATAATTCAGTGTGTTTGGAGTGTAAAGACCTCCTGCTGCTTCCTCTGCAGCTGTCAGTGAAAAAGATGACCTTTAAGCCTGATGTAAAAGTTCCAAAATGATTTATGATTTTCACTTTTATTGTTTCAGTCCTGCTGCTGATTATTTAAGCAAGGTGACATCAAATTCTCGCAGATAGTTCCTGACCCTTCCATAACAATCCCAAAAAAGCCATAAAAGTTATCTCCAATTGACTGAATTTTAACAAACAGAGAAGGAAAATAACTGACTCAGGAGCATTTGAGGTCCCTGGCTCTCAGCACAAATTTCATCTCTGCTCAAAGAGAAAAAATAAAGTCTGGGCTCTTGCCAGACAAACGCGGTCACTGGCCTGATTTCAGGCAGCTTGGAAACAAATGCACATCTTAAATAAGAAAGGCTAAATCTAATTAATATTTGTTTTTAGCTCCCAGATTATTTATTTTAAATCCAGCAGAATTCTGGAGGACAGTGAATTTTCTCAACCTAAAGATGTCCTCCCTCTCATTTCCTCGTCTAACCACAACTGATGGATGTTTAAAATCAGAGCATGATCAGACCATTTTAAAGTGTTGCTCTAGGTTTACAATCTTGCATGTCAAAACCCTTTCAAGTTTTTTCTTAACATATCTCTTCTGTGACATTTTCACACATTTATCACACAAAATCGATATCAATTTCAATTTACCCGAGGCTTTCATCTTGAATTTTGCTGTGAGCATCTTCACAGCCTTCAATGCATTTACATCACTGGCAGAAATAATCAAGTCGTATTATCACAATCTCTGTCTCATTTTCTGTTTTTCTTTTGTGTGAACACAATAATAAGCAGCATTTTGCACAAAGCTGTTTCCACTCAGACACTCATGCAGTGTTTCTGTCTCATTGTTTTAGCCCATAGTGTCTTTTTTATGTACACCAACTTTTTTGTGCTGGATTTCACCTCATAGCCATTTGAATGTTCAGGGAAAATCTCACAATCTATTTGATGTTCCTGTGCTGCTGTTTGCATCAACAGTTTAACACTGGTCAGGTTAACATTAGTGGATATTTTCCCTTCATATCCCACACCCATGTTTTGAATGTATCCTTTGGCTACATGTCATCCCTTGTAGTTGTCAAATCAGTTGACATTGTTCTTAATTACATGCATTCATCTTCATCCCACTGACTTTTTCAGAGGGGAAGGTTTCTCTGGGTAAATGTGTCATCTCGGAACTTGCATTTCTTCACTCATCACACTAAGCCATTCCTTTTAGTTAAATGAGGTCACAGCTTTCTTGAATATTACGGATGTGTTAAACACAATTTTGTATCAATAATCTATGTTAGTCAGCAGATCATCACTTTCCTCACCTGGGTAACTGTGGGGTTAGGGTTAAGTGAATCCATTCTCAAACAAAGCAAACTAAAAATTCAGACTTTAAAATGGACAAGGCTGAAATTGAAGGATCTGCTGAATCAAATGATTTATGATATGACACTCACTGCTGACTGCTTGAATACGTAAAGAAAAACAAAATAATTCATGACAGTCAAAATTCCTCAGGTCTTTAAGGGTTAAATAACTTGCTTTCTACTCACTCCAGATGGGTATTTATGCTCGTGGCTCTCACAGTGTTCACCTCAGGCAGAGTAAGTGAAACCTGGCCCTGAGCAAGCAGAACCCACTGATTTCAACTTTTGCATGCTGGAAAAGTTAAGTTGCTGTTTTTACACTGACTACATTTCTGCGTGTGTTGACATGCTCTGACTCGGTGTGCTCTCAGGTCCTATCTTAAGCACACGGTGTCCATACTTTTGGCTCCTCAGTCACTTACACTCGTTAAAGCGGCTCTCAACCACTCATACATCAATGATGCTGTCAACTGATGCTGGAAGCTTTTCTCAGTATGCTCAGAACTTCATAGTTGAGTTTGGACTTAAGGAAAAGACACTGCCACCTCACTTTGTGAGACATCAGTAATGAACAGTTTGAATCATTACAGCAGTCCCTAAAAAAAATCCCTGCTGTCACTCATCGTCACACCAGCAGTTTTAGGTGATGTAATGGCTTTTTTTTTTTTACAGAGCACAGCATACTCAGTCTCACCCTTACTGTTTATACAGTTCTGTATAAATTAGAGCAGCACATCCTGGTACTTTGCCCTTGCATCACTTCCGTGCCTTCTCTTAAACTTTAGTTTGACTGCTGGAATCATTCTAGTATTGCTTTTTAGAGCCCAACTGTAACAGTCTTTGTAACTCTTTTTCTTAGGAGATAATTGTAAACTGAAGAGTTTGATATTGTTTGGTAAGCAAAATTCCATGCAGCAGCTTTTAGGCATGGTGCCGCTTTAGTTTTTCAGCTTGGTGCTGGTTTAATTTAAAAGCACTCATTTTCACTCAAAAGGAAGTACGGTCATTCTGAAGAAAGGGAAGTGAAGTGTTGCTGCTATAATCAATACATGCTAATTACATGCAGCTTTCTTTTGCCTGCACAACAGTCTCTCAGAGTCTTTGGTGCTTTCCACCCACTGTTTGCCACCTCCATCACTACAGGTGACAAACTTTTATGTGTCTGTATTTTTCACATCCTCCTTTGGCAGTTGTTCTTCCTCATTGTCAACATACTTATTTATAATTGTGTCCTCAAGTCGTTGCAGGTTAAGGTGGCCCAAACATTTCCCCTCTCTCATAGTTCTTTTTGACTCTGTGAAAGACTAGCCAAGACCAGAGGCTACTCGAGTGGATGACGGTGGCTTAACTCACTATACATTTTGATGTGTTACTGATCAGTAAATCATAGGAAACTATCTCTGGGCAACTCTAAGCTGAGGTGAATTGCTCTGTGCTAAGTGGTGAGGTCTCTGATGAGGTGGAACCAAACAGCTAATGTGCTCTTGAAACTATTTGGTTAAAATCCCATTTGTTATCTTCGTGTGGGCCTACAGGAAGGCCATACTAAATCAATGTGAATGTTAAATTTAGGTAAACTATATCAGATATACATTTGCCTAAAAATTTTGACTGAGTGGGAATAACTGAAGGAACTTTGAGTGGAACTACCAATGATCAGATAAAGTCTTTAGTTTACAGAACACCACCTAACATTACCTACCATTATAGTTATTTGCAAAGGTTACTGTATGGTCCCCTTCATCCAGTATTCAAAGATCTGACAGTATGTTGTACTCCATGAGCTGCTGCTCCAAGTCATAAAATTACAAAATGGGGTAAAACTCCAGAGACTCATGGATCAGGTACTGTGTGATATTTATACCGTCAGCACATTTTCATTTTCAATGCTTAATGGGAAGAGTATCAGGAATGATACTTTAATCTTTGTCCTTATCAAGAGAAATAAGGGTCCATGACTTTTGTCATTTAATCAAGACAAATGATACTGAGTTCTGTCATTGCACCAGAAAAGAAGGAGCTGAGCTTTTGGTGAAAATTAAGTTCTACCATCTTTGCTTTAAAACCACTAAAAGATGTGACTGGATAGAGATGGTCCAACCATGTTTGTCATGCAAATTACTGCTCGTAAGGAACACCAGATAACAGGAATCAGCTGCACTGTGTGGGCCATAACCTTTTCCCAATGTGGTTTGTCACTAAAAAGATGCACTATACACTGACTGATCGAATATTTAAGCCATCAAATGTGATGAACCTTTCTCAGCCACATATAGAATTTGTGTTTTATTGTTTTCTATAGTCTACCATATGGAGGAATATTACTTTTTTAATTAAAAACAAATGAATCTTTGGTGTTGAAAATGTTAACCTCTGTAGCAACAATGCTTCCTTAACATTTGATTTTATTTAAAACAACTGTGTCATATTCCACACTCACTGCGCCAGATCCTATTTTTGTTTGAAAGACAATATACATCCTGGTATGTCGCTCTAACCAGAAGTGACAGCACATACACACTGAAAGTGAATCAGCCAAGAATTCCATTGAAATCAGTCCTTTGAACTCTGATGCCTGATGTTATTTTGCGAGGGAAAAATGATTCAGGAATTTCCAAATCTATGTAGCTCTATTCACTTCCAATCTAATGCAATCAGCAAAGCCGAGCATATCCCTGCTTTCATCCTTTTGATCAGAAGGAAAAACAATTTACACTTTTTCATTTCAGAGGCAGTGTGAAATGAAAGCAGAATAAAGGAGAGTCAGTAGCAAGGGCACAAGACAGAGAGAGATGGGAAACAGTGGGGTGTTAGCGAACGGATGAAAAGCATTGAGCACATTTCATTAAAGTGATCCATCATAAACGTGCTCAGCACACACACACACACACACACAACACACAGTTACACGCACACATACTGTACAAACTCAGATACATAAACCACATGCACACTACACACACACTCACATACGCATACCGTACAAGCTCACAAACACACACTATGCAAACACACACATACACACATACACACAAACACAATTACACCACACAATCTCTCTCTCCCTCACACACACACACACACACACACACGCATTCACTTAAAAACATAGAATTACATGGTTAAAAAATTGCTCCGCAGTGCATAGAAGCTGATAAGTCAGTTGGTTTCCCTGCAGTACAAATGAATTTAGGCAGCAAGTTTAACATCAGCTCCAAGGCTAGAAGGGGTGTGCAAGTAACAACAAATAACTGATGTCTTTGCATTCCTGCATCACCTATAGTGTGCGTGTGTGTGTTTGTGGGGTGGGGGTATAGTGAATGGGATCCCTAATATGCACACAAATTACAACCATTATTGCAACTTCCTGAATCAATGAAGAGGTAATATTATTATAACCAATCTATATCTTTTTTTATTATTTATTTGTAAATTACCTCCTAACCCTATTGCATGTTATAGTAAATAGTAACTTTTGCAAAGTGAAAAAAATGGCTCACAACTTGGCAAAAACAGATTTGAAGGATCCAGTCAAATAAAGGGGAAGACCGTGAGCCAACAACACTATGTTTAACAATGTTAAACTAAACTACACATAATAAAAACTTGATGGCAGGACTATCGATAACCTTCAAACTAAACCCTAAAGTTAGGTAACTGCAACTTAGTAAAGACGGGTGTCTTTTTTCATTCTGGTATCTCTCATTATAGCCTGCAGATGAAAGCCTTGTGTGTGAATGTAAAAGTGCAAATCACTTGGTTCAGCTTTAACCCCGCTAGCCTCCAAATACAAGGTCTGAGTAAACTCTCTTTGAGCTGATTTATGAATGGATCAGCTCATCATCCAACAAGACAAAATATATTTAAAAATTTTTACATTAAATTTAAAGCAAAAAGATAAGAATTAGATCTTTGGTAAAACATCTTCTTGGCAGTTGCTCTTGCAAGCTGCAATTAAATGTCTGAGCAACCTTTTGAATTCCTTCAGTCAACATTCAATAATTATTTGTATAGACAAAGAAACAAGCAGGATACAACTTGAAAATCTCTGGTATGTGCAGGACATGATAAGCTTGAACATCATTAAGTGCTTTGCTGAAATTTAGTTGATCCATTTAATTATGCTTTTGTTATTTTTCACCTGATCGAATAATAGTTGAGTCTATTAAAGGTCAAAAAAAAGCTTTTGAAACCTTGTGTAACAAGTTTCCAGAGTCCAACAAACTGAAAAGGTCTCACCAAAAACAATGTAACTTTTCCTCAGAATGAATGTTTACATCTTTGTCAGAGCTGATTAGGTATGACTGTATTCACACTTCCTAATCATAAACAGGGATGTTTCTTTGATACTGTCCCATTTTGTTCATGTTTTTCGTAAGCCTATAGTTTCTTGTATTTAACATGCATACATTCATGTGTTTTTTTCTTTCAAATTAATAATAACTTATGACAAATCATCTGGGCTTCCTCTGATCCAAGAGATCTTAATAATGCAATCCAGCTGAATCATTACTATGAGAGAATAAATAGTCCTAGAGTCCTCATTTCAGATATTGTTACATGATGTTATATACCATAATTTTGTGGTTATGATGGTCAACAATTTAGACCTACCCCTAACTTTGACTCTTTCAGAGATCAGATGAGCTCAGGTGAGTATAGTTTTACTGAAGTGAAGAGAGCTGAAAACTATTAACAGTGTGAATTGCAGGATTACTTTTCTCAGGTGAGATTTTTTTCTCCTGGAGAGAAAAAAAAAACTTCTGTCATTGATTGAACATTCATTCTGAGCCCCTCAAATACAAATACATTCATCCCTATTGTACATGGTTGGCAGTTAAAAAAATCTCACTTTCAAAATAAAATCACAATACCAGCAAATTAAATAATTACCTGTATGAAAAAATATCCTGAGGTGTAAAAACATATTCTAAAAGTGGCAAAATAATTTATTATTTGGGTAAACTGATCCTTTAAAGCAAAGCTGACAATGAACCTATCAAATGCCCATGTACCTTTTGCCAGTAGTTACATGTAGCACACTTCCACCCTGAGCAATGGGCCTTTTTTCTTCAATTCTCTGTCTTTCTATTTTTCTATTTGCTCCCATTACTCTCATTCTTTCTTCTACATCAAATCTCCTGCTGTGTTTTTGTTCACTTCCTCTGTCATCTCACATGCTCCTCCATCCCCCCTACCTACACCAAGTATGCTGCTGTACTTTTAATCTTGCTCTTTTCTCTTTTCTCTTTCCTTCTTCCATACTTCACTCATCCCTCTTCTGTCGGTGTTGCTCCCTCCACTCATCGTCCTGCTGTCATCTCATATAGGCTGCAGTCCAAACCAAAAGGAAGAGAGATCAAAGCCTTCTATTGCTCTCAAAAGCCACCAAGATCAAAGGGTGGATATATAAGCAGACTCTCTTTCACACACATAGATACACACCTACTGGATAAATCCCATCACACATCTATACAGAAACACTGCTTCAGCTGATAGAGTTGGTATAAGATGGTAAAGAAAACATTTCAGCAGCTGGATTTCCATTTGTGTGTTTGTGTGCGTTTGATGAGTTATTGATTACACGAGCTGATGGGAACATTATTTCCTTTTTATAAAGTTTATTTCTCCATGTTTTCTCTCTTTTTCTTGGTTTGGTCGGACCAATTCTTGTTGAACATGGAGGGAGTGAACACAGCCCTGCTTCTCCTGTGATATGATCTCACTTGCATATAGTGTTTGGTTTTGGTTAATTAAATTACTTTTATTTTCTTTGATTAAAAAAAAGTAATCAAGACTTTTACTGTGGATTCTACATCTGTTCAATGATTCTTGCAAAATTCTGATTTTATAGCAGACCTGAGCTTGATTGAGTTTTTTTTTTTTTTTTATGAGTAACTAGTAGCATTCATAGCCAGCATTATAGTTTGCTAGTTTATTTTGTGTCAGACACAGTTTTGCAGCAGTAATTATCGTTCCTCTCCCTACCAAAGCTGCAAACACAATACTGACATATATCTTGTAAAGATGGTAATTCTAACATGAAAGACACAAGCCTATTTATGCATCAAGCAGATACAGAACATCGGCAATTTTTGGAGGTTGTGTTTGTGTCAGTTTGAGGTGCTTTTGTTAATTCAGCACTGTGTTAGACTTACTACTTCTAACACATGCAGTTTTGATTTAAACTGGTCTATTTCGAAACAATAACATGTTCCTAGTACACCGAGGTAAATTGCTTTGTAATAATTGTACATTTCAATTAATTCTTGGGTGATTGCCTGTCTCAAAACTGTCATATCATGAGTTTCTGAAAATTTGACTGATGTGGTATCTATCAAATTTAATGTTTCCCAGTGTGTGTTGCATGGACGGATGCAAAGACAGTTAGTAATGTGAAAGAGAGAGTTTGATTGCGCTATTGCATAGTGCTGACTCCTTGGCTTTATTAATTTCGTATGCTTAAATCAATGCGTTTGGGAATGATAGTGAAATGTCGTAATGGGAAAAAGAGCATAATATCGCTAGAAACTACACATTTCATTAATAACTCACTTTGAAGTTGGCCAAAGGATAATTTACATATGAAAAAAAATACTCATGTAGGTCAAAAGAATGTATAAATATGAGAGGGAAGTTAAAACACCTCAATTTAACATATCTGTTATGTCTGCACAGTGTACAGAGTGGTGTGGATATCTGTACTCACTGGCTGCAGCCCTCCAAACGAACAACATTGTTAATGTAATGCTCGCTTGCTGCTAAGTTTAATTTACGTAGAGCATAAATTTAATGTTCTTTTTATTATATTCTATCGCCGCATTTACGTGCGTCAACACTGAGAACTTACGTGTTCTATTTATCGATTTTTACCTTAACTCTTGTTTCTAGCCGGACACAAAAACAATGCCCGGTGCCATTTCCGGTGGGTCTGAAATGAACTCATGCTAGCCGGTTGAATCGGAGACGGTCCCTCTTTGGTCAAATTGCTACCAGTTTGTCTGTACAGGCGTGACTTTAACACATTCTATGACGAAACGTGTTCCAGATGTCTGTTGGACAGGGAGGAATAAGAACATGACGTTTGATAACGAAAGCTAAGTTCTTGTTCAAGAAAAACATCACGTTCACGGACAGAGTAACGTTCACGTGAAACATACCGTTACGTTATTCTGTGTTATGATGAGCTCTGTCCCGCCGAAGAGGTGCTACAAGGAGCTGCCAGTGTGGATAGTTGAGGACCACCAAGATGTAAGCCTGGCTTCCATCAGTACAGCTGTAACGCTAATACACAGGCTAAATTCCTGTCATTTTTATAGTAACAGTTCATTTAAGTTTAAATTTCTGTTTGATGTACAAAGGACCGGTTTTTAAAGTTTCATCTTAAACAGTTGGCTCTTTTCATGGGGTTTCAAGTGAGAGCCGCGTGCATGTCACTCGCCCCTCCAGCCAATCACCAGCCAATCCCCAGCCTCACAGCAAATCTCCACTCACTGTACCAAACTTAGATCAGATATCAGCTTACCAAAACTCGGAAAAGGACCTTGACCTCTTTCTGGAAGAAACGTGTCTGATTTTGAAGAACCATAAATACACCACAGTCACGCATGACATCAAATTTTTCTTCTTTCAAAAATATCTTCACTCATTCGAATTGAGTTATTTTCTGACTGTTCAGTTTGTTCTGTTGTTATGAGGTGTATCATGTTTGTCTATCAGCTTTTCTTTTCGTTCTTTTCTGTCTTTACTGTTCATCAACGCTACAGTCCACTGGCTTATTTTAGTTTCAGCCATTTGTCATTTATTCAGGAAACATAGATCTTAACCGTCCAGATTTTAGCTAATACCTCAAGCAGTCAGAGGGGAATCCTTTCTTTAACTAATGTGCTAATAATTCTGCAATTACTATAGCACCAACTTGTGTACATAAAATTCCTGTGGATTCTGAACAGCTTTCATTTTATGCTATCTAATGTATCAGTTATCAATGTAACATTCGCTTTTTCAGTATCAGTGATTGACATGTAAAGTGTCAGTCACTGATACTGAAAGTGCCAGTGAAAAACAACTGCTTACATATCATTTAATTACATTCTGTTTTAATCAAAGAGCTTAAAAGGCTTATTTCACTGTGTCTTCAACAGGTGGTATGTCATATTTATCGTGCCATTGCTTCAAGACACCTCCCTTTGAAGAACATAAAGATGGTTCATTTAGACTCTCATCCTGATCTGCTCATTCCTGTCAACATGCCCGCAGACAATGTCTTTGATAAGGAGAAACTCTTCAGGTATGTGCATGTAACAGTATGTTAAAAGATAGTGGAAAAACATCCAAGCTTTTCATTCAGTCAGTCAAAACATGAGGCTGTGGCTTTTATTTGCCCAGAATGAGAATTATGTAAACAGGTGAAAACTGGATGTGGCTATGATGTCACTTACATCTATGGCATACTGGATAAACTCCCCAAATCTCCATGAGCCTCTGCACACCTGGGGCCTCATTTATAAAACCGTGCACAGGATTCATGTCAAAAGGTTGAATATAGACAACACACAAAGTGCTTATGGACTGAAAAATTCTGATTTACAAAACAGTGTGCACGCATGTCCTACACTGGTTTCCCTTTATTAATCATTCATAAAAAAGGCGTTAGAGTAGTAACATGTGGAGAACACAGGATATAACTGTGGCTCAGGAACAAAAATTAAGTGTGGTTCCACATAAAAGACAAGCCTAAAGGTCCATCGCCTTATAGCCCCACAGTGTCCGTGCCACGGGCAGGGCAAAGGAACAAGGCTTTATCCCCCTCAATGAGTGACGCACAAAAATAATTGGACAATTGTGAGTATTGATGGAGGTGGAGGGGAGCACAATATGCAAGACACATAACTCAGTTATATTATATGTATCTCTCGTTTGAAAGAGAGTAAACCAAATGCATTCAAGTTGTGATGAAATATTTTTTAAACAAACAATGAGACATTTTGTATTATTTAAGTCATGGCATGTCCCTGCTGGGTCGTCGCTGCTACTACAGCTGGAGCTGAGTGCACCCAGCTCCAACGTCTTCATTGCACTATATGCATCTCCAGCAGCTGTCTTCTCACAGATACAGTCCAACAAGACACCACCAACTCATTAACCAGGTTTGCAAGTTTTTAAAAGAAAAAGATTTGTTTAATGTGACATAAGCTGTATAGCCACTGAAAGATCTACTCAATAATGCATGGTGTTATTTCTTCATGCCTTGTTGTGTTGCAGGCCTAAGAGACTGTGAAATGGCTGTTATCTCTCTGACAGTTCTTTGCAACAGACATGTGAAAATAAGATTTAAAACCATGCACCTGCATCTGCCTGACTAAGGGGACCAGAAACGGCACCAGTTTAAATATAGCGTGTTCTACTGTTCAGCCAATAAAAATACATTTAATAACATGCAAGAATTTTATTATTACAGAACTAATTATGATTCATATGTTGTTCAGTATATTTGAGGGATCGTATCTCCGTTTGTATTTATTATCCTAAATCCTATTTCGTATGTGTGTGTGTGCTCACTGCAGGGAGTATCAAACATGCATGTTCATTCAGTGTAAGAATGCCTATTATCTGTTATGCAAATTAACTAAAAATATTTCAATTTATTTTACACAACTGTATCAATTTCAAAGCATTTCTCAATTTTCATTCATCTGTCACCATCAGTCTCATGTCTTTAGTTTATGTGTGTAGCAAGTTGTGTTTGCCCCCTTTTGTACATACACAATGTTTGTTAATGAGGTCCCTCATATTAACATACATTACTGGTGATCTGATCACAGGCACACAGCTCTAAGTACAGGAGTGATTGCAACCAGTGCAACTGTGGATTCTTTATTACATGTACCTTCTTGTATATACAGCATTAAATAAGATTCATCAAGTTGTTTCTGTCCTCATAAGTACAACTACTTATCACTGCAACACGCTGTCAGCTGTGTTACACAGTGCTGTGGAGAGAGAGGTCTGGCTATATGAGACCACTCCTCGTCTAAATATGCATCTTACTTATTCAGCAAGTGTTCAAATCTTACTTTGTCATGTGTATTTACTATTGAAACTTACTTTTTTAAGAAGACCACATTTTATTTAAAATCTGCATGTTGAATTTTACAAATACAGGAATATGTTCTAGTTCTTTGTTCTCAGATTCCCTTTTAAAAAATCCACAAATTTTGTAAGTTGTTGCATAAAAAACATAGTTAATACATTTGTGAAAAAATGTCTGGGACAAATTCTTAATTATTTGGACAGTTTGTAAATTTAGCAGAATTTGTACCTAATGTTATTTCTTTCTTTGTATGAAAAAAGGGGTTGTTTGTCCCATGTTGGCATGTTGGCTACAAATGTTGGTACCCTGGTTAGAGACAACCAGCATCTGATCTTTGCAAAAAGAAAGCTATTGGTTACAATTTGAATGAAGAGCAGGGAAGTGAGAGCCAAACACAAGAGGTCACTGTAGAGGCATGTAGGGACACTCTGTAATGCCAGAGGTGGACTGATGGACCTGAAGCTGTCCACTTCAGATAAGATCAACCAGATCAACGAATGCCGAGCATGAAAGGCCTTGTTGTTGTTTTTCACTGCTGAAGCTTATTCGCAATAAAAGCTTTGCTATGGCTGGCCAAAGTGTTGGTTCACCCAAACAGGACACACTTTCCTACAGGAGAAATGTCACCATGAAACATACAGAGTGGTCTGTGAATTATGTTGCAAAGACCATAAAATCTGTCATATTTAGATTTTGTGTTATCACCATCAGAAGCACACAGATGTGCCTGTAGTCTTCCCGGTGTCCTAGTGAACTATTTAAAGTCATGCCACTTTGTTCAATAAATCAATTTCTTCGGACACATTTTCATTTGCAGGCCACCAGTTTTATTTCCCCTTAACAAGAAATCATGAGAACCACAAATACAACAGTTGAGGCTGCATCATTTAATGTAACTGTAACAGAAAATCTAAATGTGTTATTCACATCTTTATATAATGTTGCTTATCACCTATACTTACAGGAGATATGAAAAAATTTCATGTGAAAAAATTGTGCAACCCCTAATAAGCAGACTAGCTTTGTGTGTAAAAGCTGCAGCCACTAGTATGTGAATGTTGGTTTGAATGGGTAAATACCAATTATTTTTTTTACAAAAAGCTTTAAGTGATCAATAGACCGGTAAAGTGCTTTATAAATACAGTCCATTTACTGTTACCATTTACAACAGATTGATATGAAGTCTAGTCAGAGGATCCACAATCTGAGTCATTGTATTTAAAAGCATATAATTATATTCCATGTTAATGAAGTAAATATATCCTTTAAGAGGCAGCATACAACCTGTTGTTGATGGACAACTTACACAGTAAATGCGGGAACAATCATCGCGTTTTACTTTACCAATCACTATATTTTTTATTTATTGTTTTTTTTGTTTTTTTTTAACAGCGAGTTGAGTATAGAAAACTGGATCATGCCCATGGTGTATGCTGGCCACGTGTCCTGCGTGGCATGGCTGCATCCATACTGGGCCCAGCAGATCAAAGAGGGAGAGCATAGGATGGCTGTAGGAAAAGACTCATCCACTACCACCATCAGGTAGTGTACTATAACTATAACAGAACTATACTGCTTTTCATGACTTCATCTGATGCTTTATTATATGTTTTTCTTTTATTGAAGTAGATTTCTTGTCTGAACCATTTGAGCCTGTAAAAACTGGGCTGGAGTTACACCTCACTTACTTTCCTGTTAGAGCATGGCTCCACCCAGCTTCAACCTCACTGGAGGTTTTAGCAGCCAGAGTATTGAAAACACCTGAGTGGTGCAGGGGCTTTAAGTATAGTACAGTTTTTTTCCCTCTATGTTTCTCTACAGGGTGACCAGTATAGACCACTACTTCCTCAGTGATGGTCTTTATGTCTCAGAGGAGCAGCTGGAGAACCCCAAACCTCTCTGTCTGAATGTGGTCAAAGTCAATCCTGTGAAAGCAAGTCAAAGCTCATGTTCAGGTATGCACTGTGGCCACTGAGTCAGTAACACAGTTGAGTCGAAGCTCAGTTAATTAAGCCTTATTGGACATGTTCAGATACCATTTTCTGGCTGTCTATGAATTGCATTTACCCCATAGAATAATTAAAATGCCTATTAGAATTTAGCAGAGGCCAAGTCAAAACCAACAGTCCATTAACTCAGACAAACACTGAATCCCCACACTGGGCAACTTAGAAGCAATAAATGGGTATATTGTTTGCTTGAGAGAGGACTAAATGATACTTTTGTTATTGCAATTATTAAACCTCTGACAACTAATTAATCAACAAACCAAATAATTATGATGGTAATCAGCTGTAATTTCTTTGTCTCCGAGCACTGACGAAATCAGTCAAAAGGCTAAACCAGCACTTTTCAATATTTGTTAAAGTGTAATGAAAAATGTAATGAACACGATTTCAATCTTTGTGAGGTTACTCTCACATAATTATTGTGCTATTGAGGTCATGCTATCATTAATGGCAACATTTTTTAAAAGTGGTTTTGAAGTATTTTGGGTCTTTTCGTGGTCTGGGCCTAATCAGGTGTGTCTCATTCGAACGTGTCAGGGTCCCTCTGACTTTTTGAGATTGTTTTTTCATGTCTGAAGGCAGCTGCTGTTGACTGTTATCACTAATGCCAGCACTCAAGTGACTGATTCCACTCTTAGTGCCAAAACAGTGTAGCAACATCGTTGGGACCAGATCTGCGAAATTTCAATGTGCCTCGCATTTGAGGCTGTCACTCTGATGACCAAGAAAAGCCTCAGTCTAAAAGAGACATGCTTTAAAAAAATTACCAGGTTTCTGCAAAACATGGGAATTGCAGTGAGTATACAGAATAATCACACCTCTTTTTGGAATCCTTAAAAGCCTAACAAACATACTGAATACATTTCCTATTTCATAAAACATTTGCTGAGCCTATTTGGAATATTTTGTACCATTCATTGTTTACATCAGTGTGCAGTCTATTTTATTCCCATCTTCAAAGGACAGCTCCACAGTCTGTTTGAACGCTTTCATGCCCAAACTCTTTGCCACTGTAAAAATTCTCTCTGTATGTGCTGGCTTTTTAGAAATCACATACATGATGTCGCAGATATTAGTAGAGAACAGAAATTAGAGGAAGTTTTACTTTTATGGACAAAATGTGAGACTTGAGTAACAATTTTCATGGGACGCTGCTCAGCTGAAACACCGCATTGTAAAGGTGCTTTTACATCTGCAGTAAGCTGATAATTGCTGTATAGACAGCAGGACTCAAATACTTTTACATCTGTAGCCTCTGAATAGACAGATATTTCAGGATACAGTGCTGTTTCACCCAGCTGTGCGCTGTATTAACTTCCATTAAATCATATAAATCATATAAACATGACAGCGAGTTGCAACAGAGTACACACACACACACACACACACACACACACAGACACACACACACAAACACCTCTACACACTGCCGACTGGTCAGTTTTAATTTGTTAGTCTACCAGTGCATCATGACTTCCTTTCCAAGCTTCTCTTAACAAAAGGGGAGTTTTTTGTTTTTATTCGTATAAAACAAGAAACTTTTATTAATTCAAATGCATTATGGTAAAAACATTGTCGTGTTTCATCAATTACTATACGATATGAAATTTTAATGTGAAACACGAGAGAATTAGAAATTCACCCCACTGAATATGGTGGATCAGTGTCACCAGTTTCATGTGCATCATCATGTTCATGTACCCCTCCTGTGATCTGAAACATCTATCTATTTTTCAACAGTGTGCAGTCCAAAAATTGTTTCCCCTTCAAAGCACAAACCAAAATCTGACCCAACCAGCTTCTTACAGCGGTTAATCGTTATCTTCACTGGCACACAATTTGCTGCAAAAGAGAGAACACAACTGTTTGTTAAACATGAGGGCTTTTCTTATTTGCCAGTAAACCTGATTAAACCACACCCACACAGCTTTGACGAAGCAGGGCAGAGGAGTTACTTAGAAAATTAGTTTTAAGGAGCTTTATTTCAAATCTTTATTGTTGGCTGTTGTTTATTTTGTCATTTATGGAGAAAATACAGAATGTATTTTTAAATTATAATGCATCCCTATACAACAATACAGATTAATCTTTGATTATATTTTGGGTTATAACTCAGTTCATTAATGGACAAACTTTCTTTTTTACACTATAATGACATTTGTTGGGACATTTCAGGAAAGAAAACAGAAGAGGACACAAAGACATGGTCTACCAAGAGACCCCGGCCAGAGGACAGTAAAGCTGGGGAAGCCAGCTGCTCTGAAACCCCTTTTAGATGTACAGACACACTGCAACCAGCAGAGGGCAGCAATGGGACAAACTCTGAGGATGATGATGATGAAGGATCCACCAGTTATGTTGTTAAGAGAGTATCTGCAGTGTTGGATAATACAGAGCCATACATCTTGGACATTGATTTGGATTTCTTCTCGTGTAACAATCCCTTTAAAGAGTTATACACTCAGGTATGTCTCATTCCCTCATGTCCACCTCATTTTTCGGTTGTGTTGCATCTTCACATAGCAGATGTAATTACACTTTTAAGATAAACATGCATTTATCAAACATCTACAAGTGCAGAGAATTCTTACAGCCATCTGATTTATCATACTTTAAGCTATTATCCCTGATTGGATCTACTTTCTAACAGTGAAAGATTGTAGCTTCCTGAAAAACAGGAAATTACTATTAGACAACACTTTGGAATGATCGCTCGTCTGTTCCAACAGGAAATAAGTCATATCCAGAAAGTAAAGAGTCTGGGCTATTAAAGCAAAAATCCTCAATCAAATAGAAACAACAGGGGTCCTGGTACAGAATCACCTTAAGGAGCTGATCTGTTCTTCAAGACATAATAAATGTTTTCTAGGGGAACATCAGTTCATCAGCTACAGCTCAGAGCTCCTCCTCTGTACTTTCTGAGCGTACTTAAATAATGCAGTGAACAACAATTACTAGACTTGATTCCTCTTTTTTTTAAATGAATTTAAGGAAGGGTAATTTTTGTGTAAACAGTATTGAAGCAGCCTATATATTCAAATATGTTGAAATAATAAGTTGAAAAATACAAACAGATCATTACTTCTATACCCACAGTTTATATGACTGTAAAATTACTGATTGGAAATTCTGCAACAAAAATAAAATGATAATTACATTGATGACAATGGTTTTTAAGGCATGAACCTCTAACTTCACATTAACATTGTTTAAAAAATGTAGTCACATCACACACAAGGTCACAGCTCATGAATGAAAACAGATTGTTATCTTTCTGTTCTGACCTGTAACAAGCACTGGGTTTTGATTATATTTAATTATCGTCTAGTGCAAGACATGGGTATAATGGATATTACCATATTATGCCAAAATTATTTTTTTCTCAACACTGTCCCATGAATCATACAAAACAAACCACAGTACCATGGAATTAAATTATGCTCTGACCTCAGCCCCATGTTGTCTCTGTGTCAAGGAGGAGTACACCATACTTAAAGAGCTCTACACCTTCAGAGGACCCAGTCCTGATGCTGATGAGGTCAGACCTTTTTTCATTAACCAATGATCTGCATTTTTATATACATTTTATTGTAAACTTGTGGTGTATTTAATTATTAATGTTAGATATATGTGTGTTTGTGTGTGTGCACGTGTGCAAGCAGGTGGAGATTGATGAGTGTGTGTACCGTCGTGTGCATCAGTTAGAGGACCTGGAAGCAGCATTTGCAGATCTGCTGGAGGATGATGGGGAGGAGACGGTGACACGCTTGGCCAGCAACCCTGGGTACGGTTGTTCTGTCACAGTACGGAGAACTTGCTGTTAGCATTGATGTTCATGTTACTTTTAAAGGGTAACTCAACTGGTTTCTTCATTAGCTTACATATCGCCGGGAACAGTACTTAACCTTTTAAAACAGTCTTCTGCTCCTGGCATGTAAACACTGGCAAGACTGTGTGATGGTGACATTGCAGACACTCACACAATGCATGGCACAATGTGGCACATGGACATAGCACAGGAAAATAGAAAAATGACAATTATTGGTTGTTTAGTTCAAACATGTCACTCTTTTAAACTGGGTTGCACTGTCATAGGGTGTCCAGTAAATGGGAATTTTTTGACACTGTTTAATTATGGTCATTTTGCTGTCACCAGCAGAAGGAGTGTTGTGTGACTGAAATCGTTTTATGTATTAAATGCAGAGCCCTAATTGTGTAACTAAGCAGAAAGTCCATGCAGCTACTTTTTTTCTGGCCAGTGCTGGAATATGACACAGCATAATATCAACTTTTTTTTCCTGCCATGTGGGTTCAGCATGGCTTCATTAGCTCAACTGGTTTCCAGTCTGAAGTCAAGAAATCCCTCCCCTGACTATGAAATGGTAAGTATGTTAATAAAATATTGTACTGTAACTGTATATTATACTGCTGCTAGAACCACAATTTGTAACATCAATAGCTATATTATTATAAGTGTCATAATAATTGACATATTGTATTCATACAATTTGTACATTTAATGTGCATAGATCATCTGGGAGGATGGGTTTTTGATTAATGAGACCTCTTTTTTGCCAGTGGAACAGTCATTTCTATGTGTTTGCACAGCCTACTTTTGTTTATTGCCTTGCAAGACAATTAGATTTGCAAGATCGCATTATCAATTGATCTCGCAAGTCCGTCTTCAGGTCAGGCTTCAGTCTGTACACTGTTATCTGAACCTCAGTGGTCTGGTCTTATCAGTACCTATGATGAACTCCCGGCGGCTGTATGTTCAGTTTATGTGTGACAAAGAGAGGGAGTTTGTTTTTAGAAACAACAATGGCACTACCAAAAAAGGTTGGAATAAATACTGGTATAACATCAGTTATATCTGCACTGGAAAGTATTTCTTCAGTGACAGAGGAGCAAAGAACGGCACTGAGGGCTTTTCTTGATTGAAAAGATGTTTTCACTCCTCTCCCATCTGGTTTCAGCAGTTTGATTTGCCAACTGGCTCTGCTGCTAGCACTCTCCTACTGTGTTATATGGTTTGTTGATATGATTGTTTGAAGCTAGCTCGTCCAATTGCCTGCCCAGTAATTTTTTGAAAGAACCTGCCTCTTGCAAACTGTTTCCAAGGACGACCTCCCAGATGGTTCTGTATAACAAGCCATTTTTGTGTCTATCACCTTGCAAGGTAACAAACCATCTGGTGCATCAGGTTATTATGTTGTTCACATGGCTGTTTGCCTTATCACAGTCTTAAAGATTGCAACATTTCCACTGGCCTGGTCAAAAGGTTAGTTACACATTCAATGTTGCACATGATGTGAATGAAACATTTAGAAAAGATTTAATAATGATGATAATAATACAGTTCTTTTCAAAGGAAGGGCATTTCAGTAGAATCAAAAGGTAGATAAATAGTTTTATCCTAGGGCCTTGATTTTTCCACACATTTTATTAGCTTTTTTTCTGATATCAGTGCTTCTCTCTACTTGTGTGTTTTTTGTCCTTGCAGTCTTCCCTCATCCAAACTCAAATTTCTGTTTCCTTCCTTTACTCTATGAATTTTCTGCTTCAGCCCTCGTCTCTCTGTCTGTTCTCTCTCAGGTGCATCAGGCAGGGTTAACCTGTGACTCTGTTGAGCTGCCTCACCACATCAGCACTGATGAAGAGATCGACAGGCTCATCTCAGCTGTACAGTTGTTTCTAAAGGCTCTGCCCAAACCTACACTGGTTACTGTGTCCAGGTAAATGATACAGCTGCACAGAGTTGAGGATCTGTAGAAGTTAGTGTGAGTTGTAACCTGGATGCAAGAGGAAAGGTTAAAATCATTTGTTTATGTGTGTGTTTTCAGGTCCAGTCTAGATGAATATTGTCCAGTGGAGCAGGTGGACTCAGTCCAGAGCAGAGTACTGGCTGTACTGGAGAGCCTGTATGGTTCACTGGACCTGCACAAAGACTATGAACACAGCAGCACAGAGACTCAGGACTGCCAACCTTAAGCCTCTTAACAAACACACACATACAGGTGTTACTTTTGTGTTCAGTCGATTTACTGTTTGAGAAAGACAACTACATTAAAAATGACCCATCAGATGCTGTTACATTGCATCTCAAAGTAAATTACATCTTATCCAACAGCTGGAACATGTTTCGAGGCAGTTGGTCATGTTTACTGTATTTTAAGTGTTGTTACAAGTGACCATAGAAGTTGATTATCTTGGATCTAGTTTTTGTAAAAGACAATGACACTGTTTACAAACACTGAAGACACCAGATTACTGTAGGAATACAGTCGAGTTTTTTTTCCTATATTCTTTTAGTTGCTCTTGCATACTCAAACTAGAAATGGATTTATCCTTCTAGTAAGGATTTGAACCTCACTTGAGCAAGCACACAGTATGTTCCCCCCAGCAGAAATCGAACAGTGTTAACCACAATATTTTTTCTATCACTTCACATGATGGATTTATAGAAGAAGTGCTTCTCTACCTATTCCTGGACCCTTCTTCAACCTTTCCTTAACTGACAACAGGTGGGTGAAATGCCTCAGGCTGTGCGTCATTAAACTGAGCTCCACATTCCTCAGCTGGCTTTAATATCAGACCAGCCCCACCACAGCAGACTGAGGATTTATCCAATATAATTCATTCAGCAACTGTAATAATTCACTGATTTCTTCAGTGCACAACAATTCAACCGGACTGATGCATTGAATTAGGAGTTGTTTGCAACATTATCTCAAGAGGGTGAAATCTGAATTTGCCTTTTAGGGACATATCTGTCTATCTATATCTATTAGATAAAGTTTGACCGAGAAATAGGCTGATAATATATATTTGTTTCGATTTGTTTCTTAACATCAGAGTCGCAAAAATAAGCTAACATAAACTAAGGATAAATAAACTTGTAGAGCTGTACAGTTATAAAGAGTAAAACAAAAATGGAAATACAAAATTTAAAGTTTAAACAGCAACTGAATTAGATTCTTCCATGAAATCGGACAATATAGTAGAAAATGTAGTTTTTCTTATAATTATACATTGTTTGCTTATTTATATTTTTAGGGAGCTTTGTTGTTGCTGTTGTTATTAATATCCTTGTGCTGGCAGTAGCAGTGGCTGGAGTCATGATGTTTCGGTCGGTCTCCTTCTCGCAAACACATGAAGGAAATTTCTTCAAATTGACAGAAACATCTACTTTGACTCAAAGACAAACTGATTAGCACTTGGTCGTCAAATGTCACTGTGACCCGAAGTTTGTGACCATAACTGAACTGATAAGCTATTCATGACAAAATATAGTTATTCCTCATTCAGTCAGATACTGAATTGTTGACATTAATCTTGTGTGTCTTGGTCAACCTTAAAAATGTACTAATTGTGTAGATCTTTTGTGTGTGCGTGTGTGAAGATGTGAGTGAGCATCCACATCTTAGAATTTGTAGCTGCTTTGCAACAACATCCATATTTGAAGCATTGTAGTCTATACTGAGCTTCAGGTGATTGTCTTGAACTCCTTTGTAAAAATAGTCTTGAAAATAGTAAAGCGAAGACAGCATACAGCTCATAATTTTTCACTGAAATTAAGTATGTCAAAATAGTGATAACTTTCAATTCAACATCAAAAACATCTAATACATTGAATTAAATTCCTTCAAAGTGTTCACTGCATTCTGGACAGAATCGGAAGGTGTTTCCAGATAGAAACTGTAGGTGAATTCTCTCTGACTTTTGTGCTCAAGTTTTCTTTGCATTTCTCCTAAAGGAAAAAATGAGTGTAATTCCAAAACTACATGTAGGAAATTCATATTAGCAGTGAATAAGAAACATTACTTGAAGTAGAGATATACACAAATGCCATAGGTGCGTTTGAAGACATTTTGCAACTGTTTTTTACAGTTGTTTATGTATTTTGGATAGAATTCAAACCAACTATGGACTGTGTCATAAAGCTGGAGCCAGTTTTCTAGTCTGTATACAATGTACTCAGCCAACCTGTGCTCAAGAACTGGCATTTGGCATTTGACAAGTGCAGTCTCAGCTTTCTCAATTAAAATCACAGTTTGAAAAAGGCCTGTAATTGACCCTCACTGACACATTTACTATAGATTGTTCAGACTTTTAAAAACATCCTGATAGGTCTGATAACAGGTCTCATGACGTGCCATTAAAGCTGTTCTTATTAAAGGTTGTTGACAGATTATCAAGACAGCTGATGGAAGATGTTGGATACAGCAGGCGTTACAGCTAATATGATCAAAGGTTGTCATGTTAACTAGATTAGTTTTGTGTTGTACTGTCAAGAGCAAGGGGCAAACTCTCCACTTCCGCATTGAAGCCAACCAGGAAGTGAAAAAACGTGCAATTCCTCGACTGACCACTTGAGGCTCCAAAAGGGAGCAAATTCCCATTGGAGCCCATGTTAAAATGACCAACT
>JAQMCX010000008.1:1270606-1294200 GCA_029814765.1 Acanthurus leucopareius
CCAGAAAGTTCCCCAAACGTTCACACCTGGGATCATGTGACCACAACACCTCACATGAATAGGAAGCTAACGACCCATTAAGGTTAACGACTCTCGGGGGCGTAACCACCCTGTGATGGGTTTCTTTTCTTTCCTAATCCCTCCCCTTCCTTTGTTGTTGTCTTTCTCTCCTGTAAGATAAATATCTGCTTCCTTCATCCAGTCCTTTGGAACTGAGGAAGCTTCTTGGAGGAGAAGTGAAACGTCTTCCCAACAAATTTCAACAGAGTCCAGTTGCCTTGTTTTAATGACTCTTCAAGATTCACTGTGAAACATGCAAAACAATCGCCATGCCATAGACACAGTCTTTAACAAAAAGAAATCATTTATCTGAATGATTGAACTCGCAGTCTTGCAATGAAATAAATTCACTGGAACTGAATGAAACTGAAGGTGGGTCATCTTAAAAAGCATCCTCAATACACAGAGGTGTTCTGAAACGGCAGTTGAGGGGTCTTGTCTGTAGTTCCACAAATTTCCTGTGGAGGACACTATTACACCTCAAATGCGTCTGGTCTGTGCCAAAACTCTGAAATCCCATGACAGCGACGTAGCGAAAAGTACTTTTACCATCAGCGTTGCCGCCGTATCCAAAGAGATTTAGTCGCATATACAAGTATATAGATAGCTTATTGAATAGACTGATATCTTGTGAAAACTGAGCACTTCATCGGTTCTGGCTGTTTGCAGGCCGAGGGCGTTCACATAGAGCACGTGAAGGCATCATTGGGTCAACGTGCGTTTGTGTTTCTCTCCGCCCTGACGGTAACTGACAGCCAAGCAGAAACGGACCAACACACAGCACGCAGACTGAACAGCAAAGGAGCCAAAATGAGGGAAAACAGTTTGTCTCGAATTGTTGTCATTATCCTTTGTGCGGCGGTGTTCATTGCCGTTTTAGTCGTGAATGCTTTGGCTGGAGCGGGCAGAGGTGAGTTAAAGTAACGTTTATGTTATTCGGAAATGACTCCTTGTCAGTACGCGACAGTTATTTTTGAAGTTGAGGTTTATGATGGCTGTCTGAAATAGTATCTCTTGTAACGTTCACCGACGTGTTGATTTAATGTGAATTTACATAACCGCGTTCGGCTCTTTTGTTCGCTAGCTTACACAACTGCTTTCAGTAGTTACGAAACTGTTCACTGGGAGAGTCTCAGTTAATGATGCGCCGCTGGCACCTAATTACGTCCCTACCGCTGTTCACCAAACAGTGAAGATACTTACTAACGATGCCTTTCAAACTTGTGTAACATTTCTTTTTGTATAAGAAAAATCGAAGAAAAACTGCTTGTTCCAGCAACAGGTGTTCTGTTTTAAGAAGACGTGATTGATTTTAGGAAGAAAAGATGCTCCATGTGCTGTGTAAAACGGCTTGTTAAACTAATATAACTAAAGGAAATAAAATCCGTTGTATTTCACTGTTGAAAGCAACACTTAATGGTGTAGCTAAACAACAGAAGAACAAAGCACTGTACTTGCAACTAAACTTAATTTAGTAAATACCAGTTTATGGTGCTTATGGCATTTCAAGAGACCCCCCTCCCCATATAGGAACCCATCACTGTAAATAGACATAAATCTCTTGAAGTTTTTATTAGAGATATTTTTTTACCAACGAAACAGCATGAATCAAAGCAGTGTTAACAGAAGTGCTTGTAGTGTCCTTAAGTCACTTGTGCTGTTGGGTGGGGAAAAGTCTTATTTGAAAGGAAAAAATGCCTCCATCCATGGCAGGGTGTGGCATAAAACTCCAAATCAAGGCTCTCAAACGGATGGAAAACTTGCCTCCCTGGGGTGTGCTGATATACATTGGTGCATTTTTCCTTTTCTTCTTCCATCCAACTTTTATTGAAGGTGTTGCCCTCTGGTACAAAGAATTGGATTTTTGTGCCACACCCTGCTTTTGGTTTGAGGCTTTTTTTCCCTTTAAGAATATTTCTCAGATGTGTGGTGATTTAGATGGCTTGGATCGGCTCTTGAGGTACTGGCTCCTAAGCAGGGGTTGAAAGCAACTAAGGTCGTCAACTGAAGTACCAAACCTCTTTAGATACTTGGACTTTTTTCGGATGACACTCAACCACACTTTAGTTGAAGTACTAAACATTTTATGTCTTTACATCTTATTCCAAGCTGTAGTCACATATGACTTGTCTAGATTAAAAATAATAAAAGAATTAACAGAATATTAAAAGAATAAAAGTGCTTTGTATTTTATAAATTTGCTGGGTATTTTAACTGTTAATTGCAGGTTTAGCCAGTGGTTTGGCATGTTGTTGATAACTTTTCTAGGCCTAACGAGGTAAATTTATGCAACATTTCACAAAGAAGAAACAAATTATGAAAATTTTAATAAAAATGAAAACAGATCTAGCAGAACTCTGTTTTTTGTTTCAGTCATTCAATAAGACTTCAAACTGGTCTTTTAAGTAAGCTGCTTTACTTGTCGTGGGGTATCTTAAGATTGTTAAACTACTCTTACTTAGTGCATTCACTGCTGTCCTTTAGGAGAGAAGACTGTTTGATTAATTGTTTTTGTGACAGAAAAGGTAATGCTTTTGGACATGTAACTGGTTCACACGAATGTTTAATGATTTACCCATGTTATCTGCTCAGCCCTGTAACATAAATAGTCCTGTTTTTTCTAGAACAACACCTGTGCCAACATATACATTAGTTGTTAACTGTCCTAAGGAGGCTCCTGAGGTCTGGTTTTAATAAAGAATCTGAATCCAACAGAATATGATCATTTTAGACAATAGTCGTCCTGCAACCTTGAAGTTACAGTTTGTTTCCGGCCTTTTCCTGTTTTTACATGACAGTGCCTTGGTGCATGAATGCAGCGCCATGAAGAAATGGTTTTCCCTGTTTTGAACAATTTGACTGGCCACCACATAAGCCTGACCTCAACCTTTATCTAACACATTTTAGCTGAACAGGGATGCTGACTGGGAGACCTAATCAACCACCACCAGTGTTGTGACCAAATATCTTTGTTGTTTTCCAGGTCCATTCCATTCCTCTACAGGTAATGTGTCATACCGCTATGAGACAGACATCACTCCAGCTGGCTGGACCTTCTCTATCTGGGGTGTTATTTATACCTGGCTCACCCTGATGGTCATATACATCACATCATATGTGTTCAGAGGGTAAGCCACTATCATAGTAGTCATTCAGATTTAATTCACTCACGCAGATTTAATCTGTCTGATAGGACTTGTTAGAGCAAAATGTAAGTGAAAGTGATATTTGTCTTTCTGTGAATAGATCCTGGGCTCAGTGTCTGCTGCCATACGCTTTCTATTTTTGCTGGCTGTGCAACATGGTGCTGAACATAATATGGCTGCTGCTGTGGGACCGAGAGTACGTCATCTTTTTCTACTTATGACTGTGATTGCACAGAAAAACTTGAAAACAACAGATATGATGAAAACAAAAGAGAGAGTTTGGGTGAAAGTTGAATTGGGGTTGGTGACACTGTGGTGGAGGGTTGAGGGCAGAGGGATGAGGAGGGCTCGAAGCTCTCTGAAGTGAACCAGAAGTAAGCACCAACCAATGTTTACATACAGCACTTTACAACTAATGAGAGGAGTGGGGAGTGGGTATAGCACAAGCATTGAAGTTTAAGTAAATTACATGTACTGTAATCATGATGGAAATGAACCCAAGATTCTTTAAAAGGGTCTCTTAGCTGAGAAAGCCAAGGTGTTAGATTTATAGTTTCCTCCCTCCGCAACTATAATTTTAAATTAAGTGTCATATGTGGTCCTCATAGCTTTACAAAACAACAGTCAAAAACAAATCTAATAAAAAATGAAAATCTATCATTTCAAGAAACCAATTACTAGAAGCAGTGGTTCTACTCCGTCCAGAAAAAATGGTCTTGATGAAAACTGTAGACAGTTTGTTCTCTCAGTTATCCCAAAAAAAGGAAACATCGTGTCTCAAAAGACACATTGCTGCAGTAAATTTAAAAGTGTTGTGTGCATCACAAACAAAATTCCATTCAGTTTTCTTGCATAAGGAAAGAGACAGAAAGATATGGATATAACATCCATATAACAATGAGAAAATACATTGTTATTATGTCATTGTGTATTGTATTGTTATTAACTATTGTCATTTTTAGTTATATTTAAAAAGGGACAATGAACATTGGTCAAAATTCCAACTAATGTAAACACACCTGAGTCAGCTAAGAGGCTAACTCTCATGAGCAATCCCTTTACCAGATGTTAATAGGCATCCTAAACCAAGCAGTATAACTGTGAAAATCATACGAGTATATGAGGCATTGACATTTAAAGACTCTACAAACAATACTGAGTTATATTGTCTGCATTTTCTATAAATTTGACAAATTTTCTACAAACAGCTTAAATAAATTGTAACTTGAAACTCCAGATGATTTCTTACAAATAACCCTGTGGAAAATTTTAAATGGATGTTGCGGGGCAACTGGAAAAGGGCATTCACTTAAAAACAAAAATACTTGGCAATAAGTGATTTGATGAACCACTAGTCTATAAGCATCTGTCACAGCCTGGCTTCAGACAAGCAGATCAATCATGTGAGGTAACCGCAGAGTGAACTGTTGCTGAAACCAACTTGGACAAGTTAAAACGTTGTTAAGTGCTGTCCTGAGGGTGTCGTTGTCTCCAGTACTGATGAAATTGATACTACAGCAGCATCTAAGCTAACCTTTTAAGGAACCATTGTTTTGGATTTGTTTTTCCATTGAACAGTCATGCTGTCATCACACCCAGCACTATTAAATAAGTTACCACGCCCATCCTAAATTGCCAATAATTCCTCATAAGGCACTGACTTGTATGAACCACTGGGGTTAAGCCACAAGCCAAAGATGAGTTCTTGCCCTGCCCTTGACTTTTGTGATTCCATAATCTTGCAAAGCCAGCTGCCGGCAACGTGAAATGAGCTGTGTGCTCAGTTAGTGGATAAAACTGCCGCGTGTCATTAATTATTACAGTCGATTTGTTTGATAGCATCCCAGGATTTTCATGATCAAAAATTATTTTTCAAATAATGTTGCTCTTTTGTGTTCATATATGCCAATATAAGTAGTTTGATTTTTATTTGAAATTTTATCATGTAGTGTTTTTGCCTGGTCATAATTACAGTAATTAAAAACAACTTTGGATTATGTAATAAAACCTGGTCAACAATATAGATATGTAGGAAGAGAGGGACCTTGTTGAACTCTTCACAAAAAGTGTCAGTGAAAGTGAATGATTATTCCAAACAGAATTAATTCGAGCTTTCTCTAAAATGTCAACTTGCAGTTAAAAAAAATGACATCAATTCTGCTGACATGCTTCATTAATGGGCCCTTTCTTTCTCTCTCTGTCTCGCAGGTTGATGCTCGCAGCTTTGGTTGTGTTAATCATGATAGCGATTACTAACTACAGTGCTTTGTTCTTCTGTTGCTTTGCCACGGATTACTATGGACTCTGGTTACAGACTTACCATCGCAAAGACCTGGCCTGTCTCAGAATACTGGTACGACACACAGCCTTCATTCAATGCACTGCAGACAAAGAAAGTCTCACTTTCTTGAGAACACCTTCTGACCGTGTGTATGATGTCACCTTTTACTTGTACATGTTGATCTGTCCAGGTCCAGAATGGTTTGGCTCTCTACACCACATGGACATCCATTGCCTCTCTGATCAACTTCTCATTGGTTCTCCACCTGTGGGGTGTGGACAGAAGCACAGCAGCAACAGCGTCTCTGTGCATCCTGTTTGGAGAGGTGGTTGCATGGTGAGCCCTGATTGGATGAGGTTAAATGATGGACATTTTCAAAATAAAGTAGGGAGCAACTCACTATATGATATCAGCTTATTAATCAGGTTTTAAGTTTTGACAGTGAAAGTTGCTATCATGAATCCTCATCATAATGGATTCAACCAAAGTGCTCTTTACAGTATCTGCTGAGGGTGTGTTCCATTTTGTCTTTTTAATGTTAGTAAGAAAACGCTGGTGAAAAACCAAAATATTGGTAACATTCATCTTAAGCACAAACTCTGATAGACAGCTGCTACCAAGTGAGCCTTAGTGCAGAAAAACTGGGGACAGATAGCCTCACGTCTCCTGACCAGTTAGAAAATACAAATTTATCTAGACCCAGTTCCTTCTCATTCAGCATTACTGACCCTAAGAAAATCAGAGCAATGGAAGGTGACGTTGAGCTGAGCGACAGAACTATGAGAATAGACTTCAGCACAGAGAGATGAATCGTGATGGTGTAGCATTGACAAGTCTGTGAATATGCATATTTTTGGTGTCTAAATAGCTAAAAAGGTACGTTACATTTTGAAACTGGTCCAGCAGATTGCTTATGCCAGCTGTTGTAATGGCTGTAATGTAATGTAACAGAGAGAACTGCTCCTGTCGCAGTAAGTCCAAAATGCTCTTTTGTAAGTCATACTGTTCCAGCAATCACCAATTCTTGTTTGGTCCAAATAAACTTTAAACTCACCAGCCTAGACGTTAAATTATTCTGGCTTCATGCTTTCTGACATTCCTCTTGCAGCCATCATGGTTGTTTAGTATCAAAGTCATCCTCTGTTAGATAAATGGTTGTGACTGGCCCAACACATATGGGGACGGATGTTAATCTGTCTAAATGGGAGGGTATCAAGATGCATCTGCCGGAGCAGATATGACATGAACTGGCAGAATCCTCCGGTTCCCGGGCGAGGTGACAATATCAGCTTTTTTGTATTCTTGACCTGGTCACCTGCAACATTATGGAAAATATTATTCATGGAATCACTGTTCATAACCAACTCTGATCCTTATACTGTTGGTTTACGATTGCTTTGTCTGTGTGTGCAGGTTCATCCTTGAGAACTGGGTGCTGGACCGCTGGGTGCGTAATATCCTGACAGTCTACCCTGTGGTGATTGTGGCTTTGGTCGGAAACATCTTGAAACATTTTCACCCAGCTGACCCCACCACCAATGCTGTGTTTATGGGTGAGTTAAACATTACAACTGCTGCAAACTGGGACTCCAGAAAAGCCAGCCCTTCCTCCATCTTTACAGCAGAGTTTAGAAAACAAACTGGCTGATTCTCCTCTGACATTTATGGCTCATAAATCCTGGGTGAACAGATTATGAACAGATGGAGCAAAACCAAACTGCACACACTGTTTAAATGGAGGTGCACTTTATCTATGGAATATGCCTGCAGTTGTTACTCAAGTCTGAATACAAAAGGAGGTGTCTGTATTCTGTATTATATCTAATATCATTTGTGTTGCCTTTCTGTACTCCCTAAAAGGATTTCCAATTTGTAAAGAGGTTCTTGAAGTAAGATGACCCACCCTGTTGCTGACTGCTGCATTTTTGGTTTCTTCTGTCTTGTCCTGTCAGTTGTGCTGCTGGTGTTAGCGTGTATCCTGCTGCTTTTCCGAATCTGTACTGTCATCTGGAGGAACATCTGGCGGCCACTTCACTCGCCAGGCTCAGCACGGCTGATGATATCACCCCTGGATGGGCATAAATTCAACATCTTCACTTGAACAATACAGACTGTTAGAGCATCTCCTGTCCTACTGCAGCTTTTAAACTCATAACCCAAACTCACTCACTCACTCACTCACTCACTAACCATATTTACATTGTCACAAAAGCCACTACAAGGAAAAATATGACAGTTTTATAAAGTGCATTCTATATCTTTCAGTATCTTTGAAGCTAGCTCGAAAAAGAAAGTAAAGAGAGTTGTTTTAAGTCTGTTATGGGAAACTGGGAAAACCTCTCCTCCTTTCTTCTATCAAAGTGCGAGTAACAGCACTTTACTTTCTTGTGTGAAACACTAATGAATCACTGCTGTTTCACTATTTGCCATTACTGTTGTCTGTATGCACAGTACTTTGTATTCAAATGCCTGCATGGGATTTCATTGTCACATTTTGTATTGCTGTTTTGAGGCAGTGTAACTGTTACATTATTTTCTACTTTTTTATTTTCCTTATCCATACAGTGACTACATTGACTAGATAATATACTGTCAATATATATCGGCTCTTTGACAATACAAGTATCAGTGAGCAGAAGTTTTTTTTTTAAAAAAAGTTCTTTGTTAATATTTATTCAGAATTTTCAGTCATTATTTTCACATCTGTAGCATTTTGGTTTTTCTGAAATTTGTAACATCTGATTCAATAAAACACAATTTGACTGACCTGTACAATAACAGATATATTACCCATCATTGAAAAAAAATATGTGATGTTGAGACAGTCTGTAAAACTGGGACAAACACAACGATTACTGAGACTTTCCAAGAGCAGGCATCATACACATAAAGATAGAGGACATATTAAAAAGATTTTGCTGCATAATTTTCCTATATATATAAACAATATATAGCCCTTTATTGCATGAATGCTTTGTCTGAAATCTGGTTAGTGCAGTTTTTGCATAAATACTCCAATACGGAGCTTTTTCTGTCTCTGATAGTAAAAGCTTTGGCAATTCCTCACAAAGGAAATGACAAGAATTCTCGTAGTTTATATTTGGCATTGGGTGTGTCTGTAGAGACGCTGACAGGACAACAGGGAGTACTAATGAAGAAAATGGAGTTGAGTCACTGCATCAGAGCTCCTCCAGCTCAGGGGCTCTCCTCTTTAGCTCAGTAATCTCTCCCTTGTTCTGATTTCTGTTTTCTTCCAGGAACTTTTCCTCTAAGTCACATGCCCTGCTGATCCGGTGTAGTTGTAGTGTCCTCGGAGAAGAGTCACTGGATCCTTCAGAAGGTTCAGACAAGCCCAGCAATCCAAGCAATGATCTGATCCAAACCAAAACTCTTCCTACTACTCAAGGTCACGAGCTCGTCTGCAGTAAATGTTCATGTCATCTGTTGTGCCTCACACTATGTTGACTTTGCAGTTCAGGGAAAGAGGAACAAAGAAATTTCATGGACACAACTGGCAGATCTCTGTTTGAGAGCAACAGTAAACAGCATAATTTCACGTTCTGCTTCATAGCAGAAGGAGGAGCTTACACTCAAACTGCCCCTCAGAGATGGAAATTCCAGCTCTTTCTCATGAGTCAGATCATTGGGCTTAGCTCACCAAAATAAAAAACAGCTCTTCAATTAGAAACACATCTGACTTTTATAATTAAGTCAAACTTTGTAATTTTATTACCTATGATTGGAGCACGTGCTTGTACCGTATTTTCCGTACTATAAGGCGCATCGGATTATAAGGCGCACTCTCGGTTTTTGAGGAAATTAAAGGCTTTTAGGTGCGCCGTATAGTGCGGAAAATACGGTATATCATTCATATAGCCAGCCCCCATCTGAGAGCTGACTGCTGCTGTTAAAGTACAGGAGTTTGCTCATAGAGCCAAATCGTTCACCAACAACACTTTACTGCTGCCAGTTTGTGTTAAATCCTTTAGAAATGTGAAGAAAATGTTACAAAGGACTCAATAAAAACCCATTAGAAGTACAGTTCACTGTTGAAAATAATGTAATGGTTTCATCGGTTTGATCTGTCATGTTGAAGTTTTGACACAGCTTGGATCACATTTTTATAATCACAATCAGAACCCATCATGTCAGCCTCTGATGCGAGTGATAAAACAATCGGATTTGAAAGTATTATCACCATACTTCTGGTTTGCTTATAGAGGGCGTGAATAGGTAAGACTCAAGAAAGAAGAATAAGAAATAGCATGAAGAGGAGGATGTCATGAAGAAGTGGTTAGGATTGATGAGCAGAAATGAAAGTGGGAGGAAGTAAATAAAGACTCTGGTTAGGAAATGACTCTTAACCATGTGCAGAATATATTTTTGGACATGTTCTATGAGCAGTGCTGCAGTGTGGTGGTCTCCAGCAACTGCGTCATGTACAAGTTGTCACCAGTCGCGTTAATTTCTTGTGGCTAAATTAGAGTTTTATGCTGTAACGTAATATGTTTTAAATGTATAAAATATTGATACTGAACATTTTTTTAAATCAAATTTACTGAAAATTCATTAATGATGATGATAATGACCTGTGTATGTTTCTGTACTACATAGAGTTAATGTTGTGTCACCCATCATGCTCTTCCAGTGCAGTGGCACTACAAATGCACCAGATCCAGAGAGCATCACCTAAATAATCACACCAAATTCTTTCCCTCTCTGCACTTGAGAGTGGAAAACAGTCAGGCCTTGATTACAGATATAATCACGATGTTCGTTGTTGCAGATGTAATTTAGTTCATTCATTTTCTTTCACTTTCAGGAGGCTCCCCAACTTTGCTCATTTCAAATAATGAGCTGCTCTTGTTGTTATAAGACTTTAAAGCCGCTGCAATCAGTGTTTCTGACATTATCACTGGAGCCCAACACTCCCTGTAAATATGGAAGGGTTGCTCTGATGTCAAGGCTCTATAGTTGGAGTTTGTTTTGTTTGCATTGTTTGTCTGCCCTCTTGTGGTCATGACTGCCTAATAACATTTCTTTTATCTAAACTGCTAAACAAAATAAATCACTACTGATGGAGAGTAAATATGACTGTACGCTAAAATGTTATTGGTCCAGAGGATGAAGCTGTACGTTTGCATCAACTCAAATACACCAGAAACTCCAACTCAGATGAACTTCAGCATAAAGTTTATTCTTAGTTGTGTAAATATGTAGTTAAAGGACGGCTTTACTAAGATTTGGTACAACATCCAAACATTTAGGGCATATCTTAAATTTATAGTAGAAGCAAGAAAGGGTTCAGTCCAATATAGTATATGGCCTGTGACCACATTACTTAAGGAAATTAACCCCTTTTTCAGAAATAGTGGAGTTACTGCTGGCAATATTTGACAACAGTTTAAATTATATAGCAAGATTATGACTGATATGACAGTAGACAACAGACCTGCACCTGAGATTGGATATAAATTTAAAAGAGGATATTTAGTATGAGTAAGAGGATATTAGACTCAAGTATTCTTTTCTCTTTCATAATTATCAGTTACTCATGGATGGGAGGAAGGATGCATCTTTTACGGCCTTGACACGAAGGAGAAGCAATGTTTTTTTAATTTCATGTTAAAAGTCTTATAACTGATATTTTCATTGTAGATGATCTATAGTTTGACAAAATATCTTTTACTGAGGGTCCATTGTTGAGTGTTTTCTAAAAGCATAAAAAGACCATGAGATGTGGTTAAGTGGACAATGAGCAGGGATTATTTGTAAAAGATATAAAATAAAGTTACAAGATATTAACATACAAAAATTCATGTAGAATACTTTAACTTGTAAGGCAACGCATTATTGATAAGAGTATGTCAAAACAGTGAGAGAAACCATAAATGGTGTCCTTACTCTCAAATACCACCTCTGGAAAGTTGTAATGTAAGAAAATTATTCAGTGTGAAATCATGATGTACAGACTTTACAGTGAGGATCTGCGGACTTGCCACCTCTCTTTTCCTTCCTGTGTGTGTGTGTTGAGGGGGGAGGGGTATGGAGTGTACAAGCTATGTTCAGTAAGGCAGATTTTAAAACCTGAAAGGTTGCAAAAAGCTCCATGCAAGGGTCTGAATGAAACTGTGACAGGTTGCCCCTTGCATATGTATTTTTTTACATTGCTGTCTCAACATTACTGCATTTTCTCTTTTAATGATTTCTTATGATAAGAAAAAAACCAAGTTACTTTAAAAAACTTGCTACTTTAGAGCTTAAATAAACAACAACAACAAAAGCAATATTTCAATTTGTTAATTAACTCTGAATAAGGCTATAGATTCCCCTGCACTAAATTCCTTTAGGGGAGGGAAAGGGGTATGTATTTTTTTAATGTTTTTTTTTCTCTTTGATAAAGTTAAAATATGGGGTAGGAAAACATATAAATGCTCATTAAACACCCAAAACATTACAGACTATCCTCTCCTGAACAATCACCCCTATACAGAACTTTAAGAAAAATGAAAGATTTTTTTATTGTGCCAGGCGCCCTTCTCCAGTCCATTAGGGGGCGCTGATAAGCACTGTGCTACTCCCCAAACCATCTCTAACTTCAAAGAGGAAGAAGAGGAGGAAGTGGGGAAGTAGAAGTCCTGGAAAGTAGTCAGGACAACTGCTAATATTCACTGTCAATCAAGCTCAGTTTTGTGTTATTCAATCTTTACAAACCAAAAATGTCTAAGGCTGCAGTTTCCGACCGGTTTAGAAAAGTAGACGTTGATGAATTTGACGAGAACAAGTTTGTGGACGAGGAAGACGGCGGGGAGAACCAGGGTGGTCCTGACGAGGCAGAAGTAGACGGTTTGCTCAGACAATATCCTTTAACTTGAAGTTGATTAACTTATTCGACATTTACACATTTTTTTTCAGACAGGGGCACGAGGCAGCTCATGACATCAGTGACCTAACCTTTCAGGACACAGCGAAGTTAGTTCTTTTGACTTAAATATACAATAGCCGAGAGTTAAAACACCATTTCTAGTTTTTAAGTTATCGCTTCGCAGTCTTTTAAAAAAAATAAAAATTCATTATATATTTGAATTGCGATGGTTTATGAGATAGTGAGAGCTTTTGAGTTGCTTTATGTGGACAGTTAGCAGGAAATCTCCGTTGAATAGCTGTCAAAATAGCGCTTCCGGGTGTCAGTTCACAGGAGGGTGTGGTCGCTCAGAGTCTTGGTTTTTTAATAAGTTATCAGTAAATAAACTTGCTTTGTAACGTTGATTACTGTTGGAAAAAAACGCTGTAATAATACTGCGTCCTCTGTTTGTGAAAATGTATGTTATCTCTGTGTTCGACCTACCAAGAGATCATTTTTTTGGAATGTTTTGTGTTCAGTCTTTCCTGGTAAGTAATAAGAAACATGGCTGCATCCAGTCCATCAAAATGTAATGTTAGGAAGACATAAATATCATAAAGATGATCATGTAGTTGACTTTTGAGACATGGTTCTGCTTAGGTGGCTCTCAGAGGGCTAACTGTGAAGGATTGTCTCCTCATTTTAAAGTGACTGTGTAACGTTACAGTGCAAGAAACAGCTCCTTTAGGCTCTTTGTTTATTAAGTTTAAAATGTAAATATACACATGTGTGTGTCCTGTATAGCTGTGTAGTCCTTGACAGTTGTTTTGAACAGGGAACATGAATGCTGCTCTCCATGCTGTGTTAAAGAATCCTCCAATCAACACCAAGAACCAGAACGCCAAGGTATCAGTATTTATCTTCACTCAGAGCCAAAGCGAAAGCAGTGCAGGAGGGTGATGGCAAGGAAATGCCTCTCTGATTTGAGTCTGGATGTTTTTCTTGTTTATTACTTTCTTGCATCGCTGCATGATTGCCGATCAAGCATTGCATAACAAACTGGAGTTTTCAGGCTAGTGTTTTTGCTTTTATATATCGATTATTTTAGCTTTGAATTTTATAAATGGCTGTTTCTGGAAAAGAAACATCATCACAGTTCTGATCTTGACAACCAAGTGGAGCTACAAAATATGAATGCAGAGCATCACCATTACCATTTCTCTTGAAAAACGGGGGCTAAGAAAGGGATCAATAAGTATCACTAATACATTTTATTTAGCATAGTCCACTCATTTATTTAGCATATCATTTACTTATTGGATGGTGAAGTGCTGACATAGTTTACTTAAGTACCTGTGACTGTAACTTGTAGTGTGACCACCGAAAATACTGATTTTAGTTTTCAATGTAAATGTTAGCAATTTAATGAGCACAGGGTATTTTATGATGTGTCACTTTGAACATAGTCACTGAAATCTGTCAGAGCACGTTAGCATGCTGTAAACAGCCTGTACTAACAAACCACACTCTAAAACTACATCAAGTCCAATTTTAGACTCTGAAAGTCTATAAATTACATGACTTTGCAAAATCTCTAAGATGTCTCTGCAAATGTCTGTATTGGTCCTGCAGTTTGTAGAGTTATATTATTCAGACGTGAAGCTGCAGAAAGGCTTTAGCAGTAGTGAAAACCCCCAAGTCATCAGCTACATGTTGTGTAATATCCAGTATTCTCCCTGTGTGTGTGTTCAGGAGCGAGCAGAGCTGCTGGTGGTGCGAGTTCTCAGCAGCTTTAAGAGCAGTGACATAGAGAAGGCTGTGGCCTCACTGGACAAAGCTGGAGTGGACCTGCTGATGAAATACATCTACAGAGGCTTTGAGAAGCCCTCTGACAACAGCAGCGCTGTGCTGCTGCAGTGGCATGAAAAGGTATGTGGTCAGTATAAAGAAAGGAAGACTAATTCTAAAATAAAATCTTGTTTTGAACAAACTAGCTAATCATTCAAACAGAGTCAGTTTCATATAAGAGTACGAGGTAGATTGTAAAAAAAATGTTCAGGGTTTCCCATACATTCATTCTCCTACTGATTTTTTAATATTTGGAACATGCACATTTAGGAGCTCTCGTTCTCTCACAAACGTGACTTTGTTTGAAAGGAACAGCCACAGATTTCATTGTAGTTATCCATCTGAAACCTGCACCATTAAAATGTATGCAAATAAAGGTGATTTTCACTTCCAAAACAGGATCAATGAGCAGAATAATATACTCACTCATTGCATGGGAAAGACTGATGTCCATTTATTCTGTTGCTTAGTGACTCATTTATTACATTGGAGTGCTAAAGATAGGTTTGAAAATTCAAAATCTGAGCCAGGATCACTATCGCAAGAACCAGTTCAGTTTGAATGTATAAAACTGGCATTTTCTCTGAGTGGACAGACACTTGGACATTCACCTTAACTTTCACTTCCACCTAACATTACCTTGAACCAAACATGTTTTTTAAACCTGTCCAATGGCTCATATATGCTGTTGAGTTCCTGCAATTCCAGTTTCAGGAACTCAACAGAAAAACAAAAGAAGTGATGAGGGTAATGGCCGAAACAAACAGATATTAGGTAAACGTAAGGGTTTTTAATGGCTAATTGGGACGATCTGGTGGGCTACTAACAAATACCTCTCAGACAGACCAAAACCAATTATGTGTTAGTCTCTCTCAACACTGTCTGGCTTCTTTACCCTCCCCTCTGGTTAGTGTAGTGACCACAGAAGGAAACAGTGTATTAATTGGGGTCTTTCTTCAGAGGTGATTAATCGACCTTTGTGCTCTAATAAGTATTTGTTGCAGTGGGGTGGTATTTTTTGGATTCAGGATCAACAGGCTTTGATACACAAACACAGTACAACCACTCAACATACGTTCATGGCTGCAGTTGTTATTATCATGGCATTTGTTGAGAAGAAGAAAAACATATCTCAGTAGACTTTTCCTTGCAGTATTGTATGAAAAAAACTGGTTTACCAAACAATGATGTTGAAGACATTTTATCAGAACTCACTTAACAGATATGTGTGTGTGTGTGTGCGTGTGTCCACAGGCTCTGGCAGTGGGAGGAGTGGGCTCTATAGTCAGAGTCCTGACTGCCAGAAAGACCGTGTGATCATCTCAGAACCTACAGAGTGTGTTAACAGATGTTGGTCAATAATCTGATCAAACTCGAGACCACTGGAGCTATGAACAGGGACAAGCCTCTTCTTTTTCTGCTTTGGGACATGACTCCTGTTTATTTTTATACTGAAGCTGAGCATATTCCTGATCCACTTCTTTCCTTCTTTTTCCTGTATTCACTATTTGAAATTACCCTTCTGGGATGTGGAAGTGCTGGCAGTGAGGCGGAGAGGTGCTGGCACCTCAAACTGTCTGTCTGCCAGCCATGCAGAGAGAACAGACACATTTCAGATGCTTCACTCGGACACACTCTCTACAAAGCAGCTCTCCAGGTTCCTTTCAAACTGCTTCACAGCTGCTCTGATGCCTCTGCTGACTCACTGTAACATCTCTCCCCCTCTACTCCACTTCTGTCCTACTCCTCTCCTCCTCCTCCTCCTCCTCCTCCTCCTCCTCCTCCTCTGAAGCCTCTGAGTCATCCAGCTAGAGCAAATGGGACAGATAGTTTTTGGATGGACTGTCATAGACTGGTACCTGTCAAGGGTATTTCCCTGCCTTCTGCCTAGTGCATGCTGGGGCTGAAATTCATTTTTCCCTTTTCATTCTAAACTTAAAAAAACCTTTTTTTTTCATTTTCTAATTTCTAATTTTTCTTACATCACATTTTTGTTTATAGCCTGGCTTTTAGGCTATACTGCTTATATTGTTTTTATATCTGAAATGAAACAGAAATAAAGTGTTAAAGCTCAACATGGACTGATTACTTTCCCATCTTGATACTTCAAGAAGTCAAGTCTCAAAAACATTTTCTCTGTGTATTTAAGGCAGCAAATGTTAAACAAGCAATTTTTTTTTTTAATCATTCAGTTTAAGCTTTTTTCAATTTATAAGATTTACTTTAAGGTGTCATCGGTGTTCGTTGGGTGGATTAGTTGGGGTAAATCGTTCTTTGTTGTTGGCAAGAGGATATTTACTCACTGTATAAACCGAAGCAAAAGCATGCACTCTACTCTGATATTTTCAATATTACCTCAGACCCTTTCATTTTTAAAAATTTTTTCTGGAGTAGGCCAGAGAGGTTTGGTCAATTAGCTGATCATGATATGGTTCAAGCCTCAGCACAACTGGAGAAATCTAGAGAAATAATTTCAAATAGTCTTCTGAGTGTATTATTTGGTACAGAATTATTCATCTGGCTGACATCCTGTGTGACAGTCTGCCAATGTACAAAGGTTAGTTCAATATCGTGTGCTGCAAAAAAACAGCTTCACACACTTAGTTACATAGTGGGATCACTTTGATGCAGGTCACTCTGACATATGGCGCTCATTACTAACCATTATGAAAACATTTAACACTTGTAACTGCTTTATTGTCATGACAAAAGAAAAAAGCCATTAAACAGCTGAATACTAACATACAACAACTCCATCAGTTGAACCCATTTCAATGATAAAATCTACCATTAGATTGTAAGACCTGGAACCTCCTTTCGAAAAAAACACTCAAACTAGAGTGTAAATGAATCCATCCAGGCTGTATATGTCCTTCACCACATCTTGGGTCACAGAGTGCAGGGTTCTAGTTTTCTGCAGTGGATTTTCCTCAGTCCAGTCCTTCATATGTGTGTGCTGCTGGACCCAAACATTTGTACATATGTCTTTTGTATGCACTTCACCATCATCTCCATAATCATCATCATCATCTTGATAAATTAAAGACACACGCATGTAAGTGTAGGGCTGGCCGACATGGCTATTTCAATAAAAATAAGTAATTTCTCCAGTACTGATTTGTAGCATCACAGCATACGTATTCTTTGTAACATTTCTAATATATCGAGTCCACCCATGATTCAAATGTAGGCCAATACACTTAGTATTGAATCATGCCTGTTTTGTGAACAGACCAATTTCTAAAATATCTGGAAGGGATTATCAAAGGGTAAAACACAACACTGTACAGAACAGACAGGAGCTGACTGCATTAACTTTTTAAAGCCACGGTATATTGTGATGTATGCTGTCAGCACACTGCAGATAGAGCTGCTTTAATCCTCTGCTAACAGCTTTTCTTTTATGTTCTTTATCCAGCCTGATAATTTCTCATATTACTAATTCAGTTAAACATGGAGGGCAGCAGTGAGTATTCAAATACACGTTAAATGAGTTCCTTCTAAATCATGGCAGCGTGAGGGTAAATTCATTTCCCCACCAAAAATGCTGTAAACTCATCAAGATATAGAGACCAGACAGTGAAAAGAAAAGCCACAGCACACTGTGCTCTATGTTGAACACACAGATTCAGGTTTATTAACCAAACAGAAAGATGCAGCATTCATATTTCACACAAACAGACACGGGGACCAAATGAGACAGGAGTGAAGCTTCACTGAGTTGTTGAGTTTTTGCAGCTCTGACACATTACCATCAGGGCACTTTAGCCTGGGACATGTTCTCTTTAAAAAAGAAAAATCTGATTCTTGAATTTCTGGTGTCCCTGATGGGCTGCTTCATTGAGTTGGCACATTAACAGGTAAAACAAGAACTAAATTCAAATGTTAATTCTTGACCATATAGTAGTTTGGCAAAATAATTGTAACTGAAAATTCACTGACTAATTTTTTTTAATAGAGACAACTGAGCAAACTTCATCTTCTAATGGAGACAGTGAGATGCAGACATTGTAACAGAGATCAAAAGATCATAAGGAGCAGTGCACAAGTAAAGGGAAGTGGCAGTTTCTAGCTTGAAGAAATTGGAGTCTATTCTCACATATATTGTATGAACTTAATGAATTGGATTAATTGCATCATCATAATATCAGCTGCAGTTTTTTCAAAGTCTTAAAATATTTATCCAGGAATGTGATAATACTGTGCTCTGATTTTATGGTTCCCTAACTAAATATTGTTGATGTGAAACTATTTATTCACCACTGTGACCATCAGCTGACACTGCCCCTGAAATGCTGCAGGTGTTATGACTGTCAGATCAAATTAATGAGGTCCATTAGAACAGCATTGCTTATTACATGACATCTGGATGACAAGAAAGGAAATGATTTTTTATAAAACAACACATGCTGCCTCTGACCTAAAACATCACAGTTTTCTAAAAGCAGGGAAAACCAGACTTTGGATTCACCTTGAGCCCTGAGAGGCTAAACTGAGGGATTCCTCACAGCTGATATGAGCTGCAAAGGCCCCCTTTAGAAGCTGATGCACAAACACACTCACCAATTCAACCTCTCACTCACAATTAGTGTATCTGCCACCTAGTGGTCATTAGCAGCATGGCAGTGCCTGCAGACCACATAAGATGTTAATTTGCATCCTCTTTGCAATACTGTTCATCAACTTAAGGGGCTTCAGACATGCAAACTGTCATTCCTCACACAATCTGATATCACTGTGTTGTTGTTCTTCCGTCATAGCTGATGTTGCTCAGCGATCATCATTGCAACTGACTAATCATGGGACCAACGATAGGATGTGCACCTGCAATGTAGCTTCTTTGCTACTTGAGACAAAAGACTAAAAAAATGTGCATATGCCGGGATGAAGGCAGCCTTTCTTACACATGGTCAACATTGCAAAACGGTCTCTTTTCACAAAAACATGATCCTTTCTTAAACTTAACCAAGTGTTTTTGTTGCCTAAGCCTAACAAAACAGTGACAATAAACTAAAAAAGAAAAAGAGTCAAATTTTGGTCACCCTCATGGAACACAAACCCCGGTCTCCCTGGTCTCCCAGGTGAAACTCCTGTGCTTGACCAATTCATCCAACGTGACCTGCTCCCTGTGTGGACACTGTCCCTGTCTGTCAGTTGCAATGATGGCTATGGAGTAACATTAAAGGACCAATATAATGATTAGAGTAGAACAACATTTGTCATCTATTGTTTAGGGAAGAAAAAAAAAGTCTTGTTTTCCTCACACACTAATCTGTGAATAGTCTTCCCCACAAACAGAAAGGCCAGTAAAAAAGAGCAACATCACATTTGAAACACATGGAAGTTTTGATGTAACAGCTATGATTCATCCAGTCAGAGTTCACATGGGCATGACAACGTACCAAATCAGATGTGGAATACAAAAAGGTGGTGAGATAACAGGACTTTTATGGTACAAACACATTTGGCTTCACATCCACTCGCTCTTGCTTTCACACACTGTAATTGTCAAAAATGTTCTGGGGTTTCTATTTTTGTGGAACTTCAGAAGTCCACAGCTACATGGAGACTAAAACAAACTGTATTAAAACACTGAACCCATGTGTCACATCATGTGTCACATCATGTGTCACATCATGTGTCACATCATGTGTCACATCATGTGTCACATCATGTGTCTGTCCCCATGAAGACACACACTAAAAACAAATGATAATCTAATGTCTGAGCTGTATATGAACATAGCTTAGGAGTCTTTTAGTTGCCCATTCTTTACATCCCAAAGTGAGGATGAGAAAATATTCCAATGACGATGACCTTCCACTGGTGAGTCAGTGGTGATTAAACAGCAACAGGAGGACGACTGTGGAGATTGTGAATACTTCAATGGTTTGACTGTCTATGGTGCTGCAAAAATACCCTCCCATCCCACCCACCTCCAATCACACACACTCCTTCCTCTCCATGTTACAAAAGACATTTATCAAAAGGACAAGCCATAGAGAGCAGCCACAGACTTCAGAGGACAGTTTGTTCCTACAGGCAACAGATCAAGACAACAGCTCCAAGATTCTCACAATTCAGGGTTCTCCAATGACTCTGAGACAAGTTACTCTGTCGTACATGAGACCCTGACCATGTTATACAAACTACAGCAGGACGAGGCCTGGGAAGGTCCAGCTGCAATGTTATCATGCATTCACACTATTAGCATGGTGGTCAAAGAGGGACCAGTGCTCCACTGCTTTGGCGTTCTCCCTCGTTCCCAGTTCTAGATCTAGTGGTTCACTTTCACAGATTACAGCCATTCAAAATACCACAATTCTCTAAGTTTGTTTGACAGGCTTTAAAGACATGTTAAAGAAAAAAAAGCCTATGTCAATCACTCAACACATGATTTAACAGTTGTTTTCTCAAGGGCCCCGTACACACTTTGTGATACCAGCATGACGCACTGTACCACATGAGTCTGTGAAAACCATCTCACTGATGCCTTGATGATGGACACTGATTTTAAACTACTTCTTTCATATTTTCTGTGGTTAGCATTTCCCTCTTCAAAATGCCTAGTAGCTAATCAAGTAATTGATATTCTGAGGACTTTTTCAAATTCAGACAGATAATACAAGTGCCAAACATGTTAAAGCTGCTCAGATTCCACTGGTCGTTTTCAGAGTCAAAAAACAAAGTACGCTCTTAGCAGCAAGTCATGTCACAGGGGCCGTCTGAAACTCTCAATGAGAAATCAAGGACAATCAATCAAGCCTGAATCTGTCTACTCACTTCATTTTGTCAGTATATTGTAATCCAAGAAAGACATGCCTGTACCCAAATAAGCAACTTAACACCCCAGACTTTGAATTTTCTTGGGAAAATAAATTTTGTTTTTTACAGAAAGAAGAGAAACAAAAAACAAACATTGATTGGTTGAATGGTTGGTTTCTAAAGCTCCAAAACAAGCGCTTGTGTCACAGCTAGTTCTGGGTTCAAAACTATAAAGCGTGAAGGGGCCTTTTCTGAAGACAAGTATAGTACAATAAATGTGTTTTTGAAACAGTAAATTGCTAGTTCAGACTCTATGGAACCTTTTAGAGTTTTCAGAGTTGGAGAGCACCTAAGACCACTGTTAGCAGTCCACTATCTATCTGACTGACCTGCCAGCTGCTGTACTGATCTGCTACCCTCTACGAAGAGAAAGATAGAAAGAGACACAGAAAGATACAGAGAATATAAAACAAGTTTTTTTCTTTTTACAAGAGTCCTTTTGAGGGTTTCAACAACCACTCTCATCTCCTTCAAACACACACACTCGTGTTTCTGTGTGCGCAGGTGTAGCCAAGTCCATGTGTTTACTTCCTACCGATGAGTGTGTATGCATGTGTGTATGCATGTGTGTGTGTGTGTGTGTGTGTGTGTGTGTGTTTTGTGTGACTACTTGTGCTCTTTAGTAGGAGCAAAGTAGAGCTCCATGGGTTTGTTCACCTTCCAGTACTTTTCGCTGACCAGCTCCAAGGAGAAGGAACCATTCAGAACCTGTGAACAGAGTTCAAGAGTTGAAACATTTGCAAGGTTTTCCCACTTTAGCCTTAATTCTTGTCTATTCTTAACCTTTACACTCCAATATAACCCTGACCACTATAACATTTTATTCACCTGTATAAGAAGAGTTGTTCTTGTTTTCAAATGGTTTGACTGGTTTCTACTGCATTTGCACCATATTCATCAAATTCAAAGCATATGCAAATCAAGCTTCTGCTGCAATCTATTTCTCAGCTAAAATAACTCACTTATATTCCCCAACTCCCTCGGTTGTTGTTTTTCACCTTGATTCTTCATTTTAAGATTTTTAAAAGTAGCATAACATCCTGTTTTGGTTTGAACATGTCTCTTACATTTTCAAAAATAGTTTCAAGCCCAGAATGTTTCCTTGTAGTGGTAGGGGCCAAACAGATTTTCTACAGTTCACAGGCAAAGCCTAAGATATTTCTCACAGATTTACTTATTTTCTCTGAAAAAAAGGGAAGACAAAAAACAAGGAATACAGACTGGGACCAAAATCAATTCTCAGTATGATTAGGTGTAAAATTTAATTGTCTGTTAAAATACTCTTAGCCAGAAAAACATACTGACATTCTAACTAATGTGGTATTAGGATATTTTAGTTTATTTTTCAAATTCAAAAATGTGCAGGAGGTGGAGTGGAGGTGTAAATCAACATTAATGATGGCTGTTTTCCAGTCAAGTTCCCCAATAAATCATGACCTTGTGACAGTGAACTAGCATGACAAAAAAAACAAAAACAAAAACAAACAAACAAATGAACAAAAAAAGAAACCAAAACAAAACAGATGATACCTGAAAACTGAGCAGCTAAATGGAATTTAGCCTTTAGTCAGTGATCAGTGCAACTAACCACAAGTAAGAGTGGCTCTGAGTGCAATACAGCTTTTGGTGTATGGATGATCGGACCACCTGTGTGTTTACTTACAGTGAACTGGTTTCCAGCAGTAGGTATGTAGATGGTGTACTGTTTCTCTGAGGCTGCCTCCACGTTAACAGGACTGGCCTCTGCGTTTCTTCTTAGCTCCTCCAGAGCCAGTCTGACAGCCAGGTATTTAGACAGGTGATCCACTGTAGCATTACCAGACGTCTTAATGTAGCGAGGGACAAACTCCACACTGCAGACACACACAGACACAAACATGCATAGATGAGCCTGAGGACACAGTTGAGTTCAAAGATGCTTTTGTTCTCAAGGCTGATTTCAATAGTCCTACATGGGCTCGATAAAATTCAGGGGTAGTTTAGTGAAGTCAACAACACTGATGTGTTTGAAGGTGCTTTGTTTTAAGATTGTTTTTGCAGAAGTTGCACCTGCTTGTTTCACCAAATGATAACACAGCAATATGCAGTTACAATGACAAATAGCTACTTTTTGTGCATCTTTGCCAAAACATTCTCACATTAGTTGCAAAATATCATTTCTACCCTTACTTTTCATCAAACATTATTACACATGATCAAAATACCAGGTTGAAGTTCAGCGATGTTCTACCCATAACACATAATACTGTGGGACCATTAGGCCTGCACGATTAATTGATTTAGAACCTCGATGTCGATTCACGCCTACATGCGATTTAATTTCTAGATTACGTCGATTTTTCTTTTTCCAAGGGCCGGTGGCATGTGTCAGAGTTGTAAACAAGCGCTCCAAGGCTTTACAAAGCGCCTTCTGGTCACGCGATCCACGGCACGCAGAATCAAATAGTTGCGTTGAAAGTTTCTGAGGAGGGACTGCGGCGCTGCCGAAATAACGTTAATCGCAGGAAAACTCGGTGAACAAATGAACGCAAAATGGATGTTGCTGAAAGCCCAGGTAGTAGTGACAAGAATCAGCCCACCACCCAAACCG
>JAQMCX010000008.1:1294300-1317119 GCA_029814765.1 Acanthurus leucopareius
GGTACTTCGGTGGTGTGGAACTACTTTAGATTTAGACAAGACGACGCAATAAACATTTCAGCTTGTGAGAAAAAAAATCGTGGCAGAAAATCGTGATTTCAATTCAAAGCTAAAAAATCAAGATTCATTTTTTTTCCTGAATGGTGCAGGCCTAGGGACCATGTACCTGTTGTGCACAGGTGGGTGTATTGTGCTCATGCTGCTTTATAATGTGAACATGTTTGTATTAGTGAGAGCACATATGGTTTAACTGTTTAGCCACTGTCATAAAAATGGTCTTTTTATTTGCCATTCATTAATGTTTTCAGGCACAGCTACTACAGTTTTAAGAGCATTCATTTTATATTGATACCAAGACAGGAAATTCAAATAAGAGCCATAGCTACAAGTCAGTGACCAGGTCTCAGTTATTTTAGCTCTGAAATGTCAATTTCCTCATGGCACCTAAGACCACTTTAGTCCTATCCTGTTTTTCAGCAATTATTTTATTTTAAGACCAGCATAAGGCTATTTTGAAGCTATGTGTGTGCGACACTACCTGTTGTGACCATCATCCTTCTCCATTAAGGTGGGATGTGGCCTGAACACCAGCTCTATTTCACTGGCACCACCATCGATCACGGAGTCCCCGCCTCCATTTTCAGCAGCATTATCCATGTCCAACCCGCTGTCATCACTTGTCTTGGTGCGTTTAATGCTTGGACCTGCCTCCTGGAGAAAAACGTATAAATATATAGTATTTAGATAATGGTAAACACACCTGGATAAGAAGTATGCTTTTGAAGATCACTAATTCAAGCAGTGATGTTGATAGGTCCCAGGGAAACTGAGTGGGTTTCCCAAACAACATATGGATGTTTGGCAATGTGTTAAACATGACATACCTGGTTACTGTGGACAGAAGCATTGCTACAGTGGGAGGAGTCTCCATTGTCCTCTGCTCCGCTACCGTTCTCCACTGTGTGTCTCTTGCCACGTTGCAGTCTGACAAAGATAAATGCAAACTAGACATATTAGAGAGAACGGTGTAAACTGTATTTGCATTATTTTTGTGTGTGCTGAGACTGCTGTATTAACCGGGTCATAGCTTGTATCTTCAGCCCCTCCTCTATGCTGTGGGACAGGGCTTGCTGGTTGTTGTGTTTGCTAATACGGGCCAACACTCTCTCCTGGTGGGCTTCATACTCATCACGGCTGGGATAAATCTTGCCTGAAATGGGATAAATCTATGTAAAAAAACAATTCTTGGACATTGAACAAACTATTTTGATAGTTTAGTGTTTAATAATTGAACTCTCTTGCACCCTTGTATGGTTACTTACTAATCAGGGCATCAAAATTGGGGTCTGGACGCAGAGACCTTTTCGACACCAGCTTCTTACGACAGGTAGGACACTCTTTATTACTGCAAACACAGGAAGAGAAGACATTTTTGTCTTCTTTAACTTAAATAATAGTGCCTATGCAAAAATTTTAATGCATAATCTCTGTGTGGATGTTTTTGAATCAACAATACATTTAAAGTTAACTTCTAACAAAAAAACATCAAACATAAAAGTTGAACCTGAATATTCACACTTGTTTTAGGCTACAGGTCAGTACATTAGAACACACTCTGCTAGACAGCAGACAGCTGAAGTAACACTTGCTTTGGCTTTTACTCGGAAACCTTTTAAAGCACATTAGAACAAATGTTACTGGTAACTGGAATAAGCTAAAGCTCATGTGTTTTTTTACGTCAGTTTAAAAACATGTTATTTTCCTTGATTTGTTCATGACATAAGCTTGTCCAGAGCCAATATATGCAGAGCTCAGTATGCCTGAATGTCTGACTGAAACAGCAAAGGCTAATCATTTCAGTAAATTGTGTATTTTAACAATATTTGCATTGAACTCAGTATACCAGGGGATCCAATTACCACAAAGAGAGCTTTGGGTCTTGAACCCAGTTTGGTTCAGGACTTCTGGAACCTTGGGGGTGTCTGGTGAACCAGTCCATGTTTTCACCAGTTTTAAGTGAAACCATTGCTGAAAGCCAGTTTTCTGGGTTCCAAACTTACTTTTGCTTGTCCGAAAAACAGTTCACAATTAGGTGCATAAATCTGAAAGAAATTCTGTTCTATTTTCGCGGAATGGACAGAAGAGCAGTTAAAGGGTTCAACAGCACTTTAAGGTACATTTGTGTTTGCAAGTGTTGATTTAAACCATACGTGAAAAAATGTGAACCTATCCTTCAGACTATCACCATCACTTATAATCTCTGAAAAATGTTGGCTTCCACCACTAGTCTGGTAAGTTGATGACAGGAACTCTCTTGTCTAATTGTGGAGACTATGCCTGATAACCACCTTCCCTCAGATTAGCTGGGCATGAGATCACTAGAAATCTTAACAGCATTGCCGGGACAGTGAGGGACCTCTTGGTTTCCCTCCTTTGTAAAACTCACCCAGATCTCAAAGCTGTAATGATACAATCAGCACAGAAGCGGTGCAGACATTCTTTGGTTGTCATTGTGTTCTTTAACATGTCCAGACAGATAGGACACATAAGCTCGCTGTGCAACGACCTGGGTGACACTGCTATCTCCAGTCCATCTGTTATAGCCTCCTGTGACAGTATGAAACAGATCGAGATGAACGTGAACTCAAGGGATGCAAGGGTAAGAGATTTCCGTGGTAATATTACCAACTCAGAGAATGTAATAGTTGTACCGTATTGCACAATTACAATTATGGGTTACATTGATTCTTATAATCATGAAAACAGAAGGATTTTAAATCAATTAATTACTGTATTTATTTATTAATGAACTGATTATATGCTTTTTACAGACCAGAAAAAAATATCAACATTTTTGATGAGACACTTATAGGGATGAACTGAAATGGTATGACTGGTACCTGTGGTGTTCTCTGTAGCTCATACAGACTCAACTCCCAGGTCTTACTGAGGGGTTGAACCCCGTTGGTCTGAACTGTCTGAGTCATCACTGCAACACTGCAACATAAACACAAAATTAGAAATGCTTTGAAATCTGGGATGTAAATATGACCCTGTGATGATTATCATTGGGCATCTTTGGTTGTAAATAATGTGGCTAAACTTTTAGCTCTTCTATATGACGGGACAGACCTGACCACAAACCCTGAAATTAATGGACAATCTGCTCTAACTTCAGATCTTAGCATCCCCGGTAAAAATTCAGTTAAGTTATTACCAGTAGTGTTGGGCACTGTTATTATCAACATTTTTTTTCTTGTTCTTACAGGTCTTCCAATCAAAACACTAAATAAAGATGGTCTGATGCAATCATGAAGTAGCACAGGTGAGTTGTTGTCCTCATTGTTAAAAACCAACATTGCCAATGAAAATGATAAATCATGCTCCAGCAGGAGTGAACAATACAAACAATAGTACACAGAGTGGCTAGCTAAGTTGCAGAATCCCCTCCTTACTCTCTGAATTAGCATCTGGTATTTCCTGTGTTTTCCTCTAAAGTTTTGATTTTCAACATTACACAACATTTGCTAATTTACTTTTAAAGTTTACGCCATTGGTAGTAATCTCATCTCTATAACACATTTATGGATTGGTCAATCTATATGATACAATGGTTATTTATATTTCCAAACACAGAAGTCATTTAAATTATACTTGGTAAAAGTAGGATTGGATGGGGAGAGAGAGGTTTACACCAAATTTCTTCGAGGACTTCTTACTCTAGAGATCGGTTATACAGTGACAGTGAAAACTTTCAAGAAGATTAGAGCACCTGTATTTAACACTGCTGTTCTTAATCAGGGATGCTCATTAGCATCTGAGTCCTGTGCATCCTCACTATTTTGCCTCCATGTCTTGAAAAGTAAGGCTACTTGTCTCATGCATTTTGATTCACCTCAATCGGACCCTACATAAAAATATGAAATAATTCTATTGCATTTGTCATTCCTTCATTAACATTTTTTTTTTACTAAATGTGGAAAAAATGACTACTGCATTGGATTACTTCTTTGTATTTCACTGTGCCTAGCCACAGTACAAAATGTCAAGAAACGTTAAGTTTTGAAAGAATGTACATTTTCCCATCAAAGTACTGTAATTTATTTTTTGGGAAATTAAATCTGGATTTTACACTTATTACTGAAAAATGTTAGTTACTTAACAATGCTAAGGCTTAGTATCGATCTTCTTGGATCCCGGCTGGCGATAGAGATAGAGACAGCTAAAAAAGTAATTTTTCCAAATCATTAAGTTATCCAAATTCTAACAGTTATTCTGTCAATTCACTGCCAAAATTCACGACCAACATAACGTGAAATCAATCCACACTGAGTATGGAGACTGACAGTCTACATATGTTATCTAACAACATATTGAGAAGAAATGTAGTTAGTCAGCAAGGGATGTCTCATTGCATTTCTACTCTAGGCTACCACAGTAGTGTTGCATCCTATCATACATGTGAAAGAGAAGGTAAAAGTGCGTATTTCTGGGGAATGGGGGGTTACAGGCAAACGGACCTTTCCACCCAGGCTTTATGATTTCAAGAGGGGAAAAAACATGAGGAGCAAAGAAGACATTGATCTTGCTAATTCTTGACCACAATTTACAATTCAGCGCACTACAATCATTTATACATGACATTACACAAAGCCCAAGTTGTTATAATTAATGACTCAAATTGCATACCTAACGTAAACGTTACATTTCTGCGGTTGTTGTTTTTTATATAAAGTTTTTTCAACTATCACAAGACAAGGAGTCGCTAATGTTACGCGCTGACACATGTTTCTGTCTTTCTCATTGGTATTAACTCATCAGACAGACCCCGCACACAGATTTTATGCAAAATCTGTGGGGCTCGGCTAATGCTAAATTGCTACCACAGAAGCTAGCTATTCTTCGTAACGCTAACAGTAGGAGCAAAAAGGCTCGAGATAAATCATATGTGTGGCCGAGAAAAGATAAAGAAGGATGGACTGTTAATCCTTGTCAATTCAAATCATACAGCCTACAGTACAAGACGCTAATGTCTAAAATATTGCGAAGGAGTCGTGCATGTAATTTGTCGCTGTGACAGAGGGAAAAACAACAACAGAGAAAGAGCCGACGCACCAACCTCCTGAGGCAGGCTAAATGTTTATGGAAGGCTATTTCACATGTTTTAAGCAGTTGCAAATTCGTATGCGAACATTTATGATACACAATTACGGACAAATCTGTTATGTGCCCAAGCTTGCTTAAAATGTGATTGTATGATTGTTTCTGTACTTACATTTTCAGTTGCTGGTACGAGCCGATCCAGCCAGCGCGTTTAGGCGAAGGCAATATGGCGGATACACAAGAAGCGATGTCGTCTGGGAAATTGAGGCGCTCTGCCAATGAGGCCCACGGTTTGTCAATCGAAAAATGGAAGTGTGTGATTAAGGTGAAAACAAGAGACTCCTATCTTTGAAAGAGTTTTCAGCCTAAAGTTACTGTGGGCTACTCGATATAAAAACACCAGCCCATGTCCCGACACTGGATCTGAACAGCCCATTGATAAATCAAGTTCTAAAAACATTTGAATTAATTTAAAGGGGACTGGATAGGCTTAACCATGCAAACCAATTCAATGTACTGCTATGTAATGTCGAGGAAAAGACAGTATAGCCAAACAAAACATGGTTTTGATTGGCTTGCAAATTCTGTTAGCCAAAGATGTTTCAAGAAATGAGCCGATCAAAAAGATGGGCTAGTAGAGTAAAGCTCGTCCAAAACTAACTTTGAACAGCATACAGACTTACAGACAATTTAGGCTTCATGTTGAGTTTCTTTCCTGTCTCTCTCCTCTATATGCTGTCTCCCCTTTAGCAACACCGACTGAGGCCTTCGCTCATTAATTCATTTACTCCATCCTTAGAGTTCTACTCATGCTGGTCATCTAGCAGCACATCGATTGTGATGTAGTTTTACATTGTTACCACTGGAAGTCGTCAGAGCTTTAAGTGTTAGAAGTTATGTACTACTGATGTGAGTAACGAATAGGTATTAATTTGTGATTATTAAAACTGAAAGACTTGGACGTGTGAAGGCATTTTAAAAGTCTGATTTTGTAAAGTCATTGTTTCATTTAACCATTCAAATGACTAGCCTGTATTTCGGGGAAATGCGGGTCCTGTACTAATGTACAAATTGGCAGTTGCGGATACCATGCAATTAGTACTTAAACACTGTTCATTTAAAACGCATGTGGTTTCCCCAAAGCTGTAGGCCCATGGTTTCAAAGTAATCTCCCACACACAGCTGGGTATTAGCAGAGAAGAGATCAAATGAGTGGATCAAATAGACTTGTGGAGACACGTTGAAATTTCTGAGGCTTTGAGAGACGTACTTTGTGTCTAAAGAAACCGTAGCCGAAAATCAGGGGGGGGTTGCAAAAGTGCGCAAATGACAAAGCAGTACACCAGTTGTAGTAGAATAATAATGATGATGAGACAAGTGAGTAACGGTTCTCTGAGTTAGATGACAGCTACATTATAAGACCTAAACTGCAATTATTTTTTGAAATTGACTGGGAAACTTTGGTCCAACTAAATAGGAGACTGAGAGCTGTCAGAGAGACTGCCACCTAACTCACCTAACTCAGCTCGCCCCGTAAACACTACCGTACACATCGAATGTTGTCTTGTTGTCTTTAAAAGAAAAAATCCTCAGCCAATGGCGGTAGTTGTGTTTGAGTTCTTAATTCGGTAACTGCGCAGATTTAATACCCTTGTCTCTCTTGGCAATGAGTCAATCAGAAAGGTAATTAAAATTATGGTTAAAAATATTTTTTTTTAAAAAGTAATCGACCGAAACAAAGAAACACACGGCTGCCCTAAAACAAAGCGTACACCTCACATGGATGTCATGAATTAAACAGAAGTGGGGGCGCTTTGCCTCAATACGTCTGTGTGGATCCTCATTCATCCAGGTCATGATTCTCTTGAAGAGTCTTGGATGAGAAGTGAAAAGTCTTCCCAAAACTCAACATAGTCCAGATGCCTTGGTTGTTTTTGGGTTTTTTGTTTTTTTTTTGACTCTTCAAGAAGCTTTGCCTCGTGCGCGTGCTTACGCGCGTGCATAAGTGTTTGAGCGCGAGCGACACCAGAAGGCGTAGCTGCATCAAAAGGGGGTCGAAATGGTTGGAGGAGGGCAAAAGGAGAGGAGTGAGGAGGGGAGCGGAGCGGAGGTAAGGGGAGGGGAAGTGCTGTCGGTCCATGACATGAATGAACCATGTTCGGTAACGGAGGCTTAGCTCTCCCGGGTTGCTGCTTTCTCCTGCTACATCTCCCGGTTCTCCCGCTAACCAACAATTGGCCCGTTAAGGTAAATAGCTCGCAGAATAGCGGTTTGTTCAACCCTCAGAGCTGTGTGCATTTGCACAATGGTCAAAAGTTATGAAGGGGGTCTGGGACTGGCAGTTTGTTCATAAGTCTGTCACTTTGATTCTGCCTTGCTTATCGTCAAGAACACTATCTAGTTTTCACTTTCAATTAATTTTTGAAGTAACAATTTGAATTCGGCTAAGATGTAATTAAACCAACAAGGATAGTGTCTGAATTAATAATAGGTCTCTGGAGTAGTTCGGGCTTCGAAAACCCTTTAACTAAACTGTATATGTGTATGTGAAGGTTAGCTAACAGTTACCCAATGCGGGAATGTCACTGTTCCCTTCGGTGAACCTCCAAGAAAAGTTGATACTTTATTGAACAAAAGCCGGTGGGATGCTTGAATGCATGTTTGTGTCAAGGATGAACGGCAACGACGTGTAAAACGGCTGTCTCAGATATGTTTACATCAGAGGATAAAAAAGCCAGTGATGAAATTAAATAAATTATGTAAAATGTAAATGGTGGTTGGTGGCCCTTGAAAATGAGGTTCCTGCTTTAATTTAGCTCGCAGCAGACTACATCAAATGAACGCGACATATTATAATGCCTGGTTAACCAAACAAAAACAGCCTACTTTCTGAGGGGGTTCGATGTTTGGACTAACTTAGCCTACCGCTTACCCCCATTCAACTAGCCTGTTTGTTCATGACGGTGTCGGTAAAACAGTAGCATTGTTGAACTTGGACACTTGGTCCACTGGACGTAACAGAAGCAATTATTACTTTTGTATTGATGTTCTAAAATTCAGACAGATGTCTGCATATATAAATTTTCCAAATAACAGGACCAACAGATTAAGAACCTAACGTGCAATTTGTGAATTATCTTCTTACTCAAATTTTTCAGTGACTGTGTGCCCTTGCCGCTATCTTTTTAAAGATGTAATGGGATGAACAGTCACACAGTGAGAAAACCTGATACCTTTGTCAGCAGTCATGACCAACTTTTCTTTTGTGATAGTTTTGGTTCACATTCACCAGGTGTGATTCACTAGTCTGTTGATCTTAACCTTGCTACTGTCAGTTTTTTTAAACTGCACAGCTCTTTGATGTAGGAAAAATCAATTTGTCTGTCTTCATGGGGCCAAGCATACAAGTGATTCTGCAATTCAATGAAATGAACCATAGTTTTTCTAAGACTGGAGTCGCATGTTTGCTTCCTGATAGCTAGCAGATTGATCTGCTGCCTGAGCAAAAGGCTCACACAGTCTGAGTGTTTGCCTGAGTAAAGAAGACAACATGGTGACAGCCAGCCAGCCTATCAGAGTGCCTTGGGGTCTCATGGTTGAAACTCTAAACAGATGCTTTACCAAAGGCTGTGAAAAAAATGTTTGCAGACACTTTTCTCAGCCATGGTTACCAGCAGTCACTCTTCCTTTTCTGTCTCATAACCCATAAGGCTTGAATTGACTATGTATTAATGCCCCATTTTTTTTAATGGGTTGCACTGCCTTTATCATTAAGTCCATTCATTCTTACCAGTTAAAGAAGAAACTCATACTGTAGTGAACTTAAGGAGGTCTGGATGTTAAGCTTAGTTTTGTGGATAAAGTTGACCACGCATAGTTGAGAAAAGGAAACTTGTGTAGAGCGCACAACAACTGGCATTACATCTAAAATGCTTTTTGGCAAAGAGTATCGAAAGACGTTGTCTTCCAACAGTGCTAAAGCACTCTTTGCACATTACTACACACAAACGTAATGCACCATAACACCAATGAGGTAATGCTTGCTATTTAAAGTTTGAAGTTATGGTAGTAAACACTGCTTAGTTTGAAATGGCAGTCTTTATTTTTCCTATCAAGAAGTCAAGAATTCAACTTATTTATTCAGCTGCATTCCCACACAGGTAGTGGCTGTGTGCACTGCATAGATCTTTTGAGGTGTATTTGGGAACCAGATGAGATGAACTAAATAACATTGTTACATCATTCATGACCTTGCACCTCGACTGCAGTGCATTTCTGGATGAAGCCAAAAAGCGTATCTTCTTATTTCATCTTTCAATACATATTTTCTAATCCTATCAACTACTCAAAACACTTAACAACACAAGTCTTTACATTCACACACTAATGCCAGGAAGCCTCTCTATAAAGTGCTAACCTGTCCATCAGGAACTCATACACACGCCGCTGGCACAACCACTAGGTGCAAGTTCAGCAGCTGTAGAGAAATTACATCGAAATTTATCGTTAAGTTATCTCTTAAGAGTTCCTTCACTACACCTAATCACCACATCGTAATTAGATCTCAAACCCCAAAACCCTTCTCAGGGAAGAGGTTTAAGCATGCCTTTTGTTCAAACACCTCTTTATTTAGGGTGTTTCCAATCTGACAACCTAATTGTGCAAGTATTCTGCAGCCTTTTTTTTTATTGCTTGCCAAAACATGTAAATTCACTGGCTCTGCTGCAATGCTTCATACAACCTGAGATTAACTTTTGTCACTTTTTTATGTCTGAACCATTGTCATCTTAGAAGTTCATCAGCTGCTGTAGCTTTAATACAAAGAAACTATTGCCTTTCATTTGAGCTCACAAATCACGTAAATATTCAAACACACACACACACTCTTTCTTGATGTGACTGTTTATGTGTTAAGCTAGTCAGATGGTTATCTGAATGAATAAGGAGCCTGTATGGGCTTGTTTGGACCCTGTTGAGACAACATAGTGGCGGAACTTTGTACCTTAATTTATGTGTTTGTCTGGTAGGTTGAGGGATCAAAAAAATACCACTTTACTGTGACTTAAGTTGATGCAAATCCCATCCCTCTAAAACACAGCAAAGCAAATCATCACTTCTAGCTCCATGTGGGACAGATATGTTGATTTTGGATTTGAAATTATCATCAATTTGATGTCCAAATAGTGTCCAAACACATCGGTTACGTTGATTTATACCTAGATGTACAAACATTAACCAAGAGCCTACCATTTATCCCATTGCTTAAAAATGCTTATACATGCATGATAAACTTGTAGATGATAAGTTTAGGTTAGGTTTCCCAGTGAATTAAAGGTTTAGTTCCATAAATTAAGTTTTAAAGTTTTGAGATATCCATGAGTACAGCTGAACATTGGAACTCACACCATAAATGTGTTGCATGTTCATGTGTATGTGTCTGTGTATGTGGTGTGTGTCTGCCAGGACAGAAGTGATGGGAGGGTGGAGCAGCGTAACATCCATCTACAGTTGCACAGCGCTGGGAGTCAAAATGTCAAACAGAAAAGTAACAAGGTGCTGTAGTCACATATTCACACACTTTTTAATACATTCCTCTGTGTGACTTGAGAAATGTACCTGAAATGTAAATGTTCTCGATTCCTTTATGTATCATTCTATAACACAGGGTTTAACAATGAAATGCAAGCTAAACTAAAAACAAACTCAAACCAAAAACAAAAAAAGCTATTTTTAAGGAGTATAAAGAGTGAATTGAGTCTTACACCCTAAGAAAAGATGCTGACTAATTTGTGATGACTCCCATTAATGTGTGAAAGTCTTCGTCATGGCAGGTAGGGCCATTTTAATCTTGTGGCAGGGGACAAACAGACAGGCATCATCCTACATCCAGGCACGACCAATCACATGCTTCTGCTTAGGTTATGGTTAGTTAACATTAGGGCCACTAGCTTCATACCTACTGATCTCGATGTAAGCCCACACACCTTTGGAAACAAGGTCTCATTAAGGCAGGTTTTAATTACCACAGAATTCTCTTATCTGACAATCTAGAAAATTACCACTAACTCCGTCCCCAAACCATACATTGTATAAAACATTGATGCAATCTCTGTGACATCACCTATAAGTTTCTGAGGAGCCACTGTAAAACTGAGCTAAGTGTGGTAGTTCTAGCCATTGCCATCTTGTCAGCGCCTGAATCATGGCTATTCAAGTGCTTGGGGCAGCAAGATTGTCATGTATTTGTGCACATGGACTTGCATGTCCCTTGTGAGCATGCTTTAACATTGATTGAAACTGTGCATTAGTATCACAGGCCCTGCACAGCTCAATAGGGCTGCATTTCTCGACATGTAGCAGAAATGCTCCATGTGATCAAGCTTTTCCACTTGCAAGTTAATGTGCATGAGCTGCAAGTGTGCAGATTTTTAGACTGTTTCAACACAGTAATATACATTGCTGTCCCTTTAATACAGAGTCAGGTTTTCTAAGAAAAAAGAGTTCCTAAATGTCATTTTTGTCATTTTTCGCACTGGCTTCATTTGTCAGTCCTTTACTGCTTGCCCATAATCTTTTCAGTCAATGTTACACCTTGCAACAGTGAAAATACATGCTTCATTGGATTGTCTTTACTTGCTGTTTTGCTGTCTTTATTTCGTCCCAGGAGGAGGTGTTTCAGTGGTGGGGGGAGTGGTCCAGTTGGTCCTCTTGTTCCATGAGCTGTGGAGGAGGAGTTAGGAGTCAGGAGAGACACTGCCTCATACAGAGGTAGTGTGTTAAAAGTACAACATGGATGAATGCATAATATTGTGTTTTTTACATTGAGGGAAACAGGAGAACTGTTTGCAAACTTAAAGAGAAGTGTAATCTTAGGGTGCAAGCGCATGTGAATTTGATCAACCACTTAAATAACGGCAGTTACTGCTGCATGACATCATAAATAAGACTCAGCCAGTTCTCTGCCTGTAACAGATTCACTAAATGTGTGTGTTTTTAGTAGTAAAATTGTGTAGCCAAATTAAAAATTCAAACACAGCATGCATTAAAGCGATTTATTTACTATTATTTGCCTCCAAAGCCATTAAATTTGCCTTAAGTCTGTGAGAAGAAGTGGTCCGAGCCAGTGGAAATTTATGCCAAAATGAGAAAAGAAAAAAAAAAATACAACTGTACCATCACTGGTGAATACACAGATCCTCTGTTCAAGCCATCTAATGTAAAACTGTTTTTTTTTTTATAGCCAGGAGATAACCAAACAAGTGCATGTGGACTCCCAGCTAGTTGCATTACAGTTGAGTATGTGCAACTGCTGGCTTTGTGCTTGCAGGAGCCCATAAGTATTTAGGATGGAAAACCCAACTGATTGCTTAAAAACAGCACAGCTTTTCAATGAGTCACTGATGTCTTTTTCTCGTAGTGCAAGTATCCACACAAAAGAAATATATGTGAAGTTATGTGGAGAATAGTAAAACTCTGTGTAAGAGTAAGTAGAGGCATGGCGATATACAGAGGAAAATTAGGTAGAGCATTGACAGAATGTGTGTGTTGTAGCCATCATGTAACCTTTGACCTCCTCCTGTCAGACTTGCGGAAGTTTCTGTCAACCAAGATTAATGCCACTCTTCCCTCACTGCTGGTCTTCTGTCTTCCCCCCTCATCCCTCTTCCTCCTCTTTTCTTTCTTCCACCTTTGTTCAACTCCTTTTCATTTTGTCTTTTAATGTTTACTCATCTGTCTATATTTGCCCCTTTTCTCTCCTTTCTACTTCTTTTTTCCATAATCTTTTTCATCTCTCCCCACCTACCCATTCACCTTCTCTTTTGCCTCTCCTGCTTTATTCTCTTCCCCTCCCTCTCCTTTCCTATCCTCATCACCTTCTACCAATTAAATGTGACACTCTCTTATAGTGACCTCCCACTCACCTCTCTGCGGTCTCTCCTTCTTTACCCTCCTAACAGTGTAGGAGGAAAGGGTGAAGAAAGAGGGACAAAGATAGATAGAGGAGGTGTGTGTGGGGGGTGCAGTTAACACGGTAATGAAAGACAGATGCATTAACTCCATGTAAAAGTTCTTCCTAACTCACACACACACACACACACACACACACACACACAGACACACACATAGATAAGGGCTGTACCAGATTTTTATGAAATTGATCAGATGAACTGGACTTTGCTATTATAAAAAAGGTTTAACTACCAACTGCTAACTTTAACTTTTTTTTTAACATTTTTTTTTTATAGTTCAGCATCACGATCAAGTACTTTATGTGTGTAAGAGTTTTGCATTCAAACTGTAACACTTGTATTTTAAAGCAATTTGTCGTATTTTGTGTTGAAAAAGATATTTTGTCTCAGTCAGAGAAAGGTAAAGTGTGCTTCCTGATTCTAGTTGAGTCATAAGATCTCAGTGCACGACAGACCATTTTTAACCATTCATTAAGCAGCAAGCAGACTGAAGTCATGCTGCCCTGCGTCATGTGTTCATTGTCACATTGCACCATTTCTGTCACCCTTCTCTGCTTCAAACATGTTAAGTTTTGTGGCTTGTGCCAAGTTGGGTACTTTCAGTAACTTAATGAAAATTACAAGTACATGAATAAACATTACTTAACCACACCTAGTAGTAGGCCAGGCTTACTTAACCCAGCTCTCCCCGTGTGGGCAAACACATTGTGGAACTCCAGATCTGTGATGTGTGTTTACATATGGCATTATAGGTAACCTAGGTGACACCACAGTTTATAATGATTTTGATAAACGATCTGTAAAGTTTACAACACATACTATGTGTTGCTGCAAACTTTTCACACATGGAAATTTCAGACATCCCCTGTACTGTGTTTCAACACCTCATTTGAAGTGAATGAAAAGGTCCTTACTCATTGTCTGTTGAAAAACGCATTCAAATTTTGACTGTTCTTTAAAGTCAGTTAATGCTGATCACATTTTATGTTTCTTATGAGGACATGAGTGCATGTAATTACTTGTCATGCAAGCAAAAGAGAATGCAAAAACCATCATCCATTTTATTTATTTATTTATTTTTTATTTTGCACATTTTTTTGTTATCTGGAAAATTCTAAAAAATCATGTTAGGACTTGTTCTCTCCAGCTGTTAAAAAATAGACACAGCCCAGGTAGTTACAACTCTGTCAGTTGCATTTTTAATATATATTCTGAAATGCATGATACAAGGACAAAACTGATAACAGTGGCAGATGGATGGCCACCTGGATCACACTAAGGTCTCAACTGCAGCAAGAATGTCCCTCATTAAATCTAAAATGTTCTTGAAAAATACAATGTAGGGTTTTTTGGATCTGGTATTTTGTCTATATAAACAGGATATTAACCATTTTATCTTCTTTATCCTGTATTTTATCTTGTTTCTGTCTCAGGCTGTCCACCACACAGAATGTTAACAGCTCATATTGTGTTGGCTCCCCTAAACAGTACCAGCTCTGTCCAAACCAGGTATGATACTACATTGGTACTGATACATATAATCATAGATATTCTCAATTGATACTTTAACCAGAGAACATGGAGGTTAATTGAAAGAAATTATAAAAAAAAAATACTTGCAACTTAAAGATTTTTTTCATGTGTGTTGTTGGTAATTTAGCCCTGTCCCAGCCCCAGTGTAAGCTTCAAACAGCACCAGTGTTCCCAGTTCAATTCTAAAGCCTTTGGAAGAAAGTACTACAAATGGATACCTCTTTATCCGGGTATGATATTATTCTATCAGTCTCTCTTCTCTGTCTATCTGCTTGCCTGTTTTATTATCAAGGTGTTAATCTTTAACACTGTCAAACAAAAACACACTGCCCCCAATGCTTCATTTAAATGAACTCTCATTCACAACTTGCATGTTGTTCTTTCTTTAAAAAATAAAAATGAATTTTTTCAAAACTATCAATGAGGCATCTTCCGATATTCATTAAGTTGAGTGCTTACATGGAATATTTAAATCTTACAAAGACCGACAATGTGAAAGAATGAGTTTACTAAGTTTAATCTTTCATCTCAGCAACTTTGCATTTTGGCAGTCCCACATAATAACCATGTGGGTCTAGTTGAATTTTGTTGAATTCATTACACAGGAATCCTATATTGCAATGCCAATAAAGTAAATATCTTTTCAAATATATAATTTCTTGTGTAGCTGATTACATCAGCATCTCCAATAAGCCATGTGACCTTCAGTGCACAACCATTAGTGGTGAGCGACAGCTGCTAGTTCCTGCCCACGATGGCACCTTCTGCCATGATACCAAATACCACGGAGTCTGTATAGAGGGAGTATGTCAGGTAATCCAACAAGAAAAAAGTTATTTCACAAGTTTCCCTGTAAGAATTAGTAATATGTATCAAATGTATTTAATACCATGGAAAATATATTGCAGTGATACTCTCGTTTAAAGCATGTTCCTTGTTAAAGATAACAATTCACCGGCAGAAAGAAACTGTATTAAGAGGTAAATATCTTTTATCCTGCAGCCTGTAGGATGTGATGGGGAGCTGTACAGCAGTAGAACGGTAGACAGATGTGGAGTATGTGGAGGCAATGGGACATCATGCCAGCGCATCTCGGGATCATTCAGGAAGGCACTCACACAGTTAGGTAACACACACAAACACAGATGACAGATGTGCACAGATGTGCATACGTGTTGCGTGTGCATATGTGGTTTTAAATTTGGTTACGCTTGCACAGCTAAACTACATAGACCACATAAAATGCAAAGTTGCAATTTCATTTTTGAAGGAAACTTGTCTAGGCCTTAAGCAGTCCTCACTATAAACTTTCAGGTAATGAATGTGCATATCATGTGTCTTACAGAATGTCTTGACACAGAAGCCTGAAACTTGGATGAGTATGTTCTAGCTCCACCACTAGTACTGCAAATTTAACCTTTACTGTCAGGTGTGAATGCAATTCTTCTAGGAGACCTTAAAATATCACTTTGCTGGAATAGTCTTCATTTATTCGACTGTGTTTAGATTAGTTTTAGTCATAGTCTTTATCATTTTTAGTTTCATTTTAGCCAAATAAAACATATAAAACATTTTAGTCGGTCCAAGTTAACCGTGACCCCTCTAGACTTAGTCAAGAGCATTTTATCAAACTTCAGAAAACTACTTTAAATTAACATCTCATCCAGAAGAGATTAGACTAAAAGAACCAGTATCAAATTACTTCTGTTTGACATATACTTAGGCAGGACAAAGACAATATATTTATTAGTTGCCTCATCAACTTAATTTATTTTTGTTAGTTTATGTTTGTTCTAAATTTGGTTTCAGTGGCTTTTTTTAAAAAACAATGTAAAGGGGCAACAAAAGAACAGAAAATTTGTGGAATATTCCAAAAGCACGTGTTTGGAACATACCACTGTTAAACAGGTGTATTGGTAACAGGTGATGGTATCATGATGCTTTTATTGCTGCCATGTCAACGTTTTACCTCCAACATGGGGAAAAAAGGTTGTTGGCCAAAATATTTTATCACAGTTTTTGTCAAGGAAGTTTTGGTTTATTTGTTCTATCAGCTGGGATAAATAAACTTTATCAGAAGAAGACATTTGACCTTTTTTGGATAATGTTTAAATGATTTTATTCAGTGCATAATTTTTGTTATAATGCTCTACGATGAGAGTCCCTGACAGACAATTGTGTCAATGTTTTTGTCATCAGGCTACGTGTTCATCACCAACATCCCAGCTGGAGCTTCAGACATTCAGATCATAGAGAGACATAAGACGGAGAACATCCTGGGTGAGAACTTAAAACTTCATCAAGGTCACTAAACGGTGTGAATCAACATATTTAAAACACAAAGGAGAATATTTTATTTTTACATTTTTTTAAACATATCCATTTGATTGAAGCTAGCTTAAACATGGTCTAGACCTGTATTTTACAAAGTAAATGAAGACAAACTTGTATAATTCAGGATAATTCGATAGTTGGTCTTTCCGAAAGGTACCACTATCTTGAAAATGTCTTTTTTCTTTGTGTTAGTAGATTCTGACCCAGTTTTAAATATCACCTTTTTAGTCCCTCCCCTGATGTTTCCTCTCCTATCTAGCCTTGTCAGATGAAGCCGGTCATTTCTTCTTCAACGGAAACACTGTGTTTGACAATCCTCAGAACTTTCATGTGGCAGGAACAGTGTTTAAATACAGACGTCCAAGCAATATCTTCTCTGATGGGCTGGAGTACATCATTGCCCAGGGACCAACATTTCAGGGCTTGAATGTTATGGTAACAGTCACAAACACACACGTACACACCATAACAAGTACATTTGTGTCCCATTGTACTACAATTTAGGATTGATTTTAAATTCCAGAATAAGGTAATTAACCTGTGCTCTTTCTCTTTAAGTACTACAACTTGAACGGGAAGCTCCCCCACATCACCTATGAGTACACCATCTCCCGCACATCTCATGACATCACAGCAGCAGAGGGCATCATCAGAGACCCCCACTCCCATCTTAACCTCACCTATAATGAAGTCAATGAGGACATCAGAAGGAATCAACTTCGAGCCACAAATTACAGCAGAGCAAGTGTAACATCTGTCCGTCAGTACAACACCCAGCTAAAAGCTGATGACCAATCAGACGTCAAGCTGCAGGAAGAAGAGGAAGAGGAAGTAGTGCGAGAGATCAGGACACCCAGCCCTCCACCACCTGTTGCCATGTTGGTCTACAGACCTGCTGATGTCACTGGTCATGTTTTCAGCCATAATGATGTTGAGGAGCGGGGACCCCACGTCCCATCTAGTTATCGTGAGTCAGAGAGTGATCTGTCTTCTTACAACTGTGCTTTTTACTTTTCAAAATTGAGAAAACATCTGTGCTTAGAACCTGCCAGTTAAAAGTGCTCCAGTATTAAATTAATCACTTCTGTAGCCCACTTTGCCTTAATTTATCACACATGCACTGTAAAGCTGATTCTGTATAAAATTTATCACTGTTTGAGTGTTTTCAAGATTGATTTTTTTTACGTATACAAATAAGATATGTTTTTTATAAAACTGTTACTGAATATTATTCTGAGTGGGGAGGTTTTTGCAGTTGAAAACGCTCACTGATCAGACTGACAAACTCATGCAGTGGGGAATTTCTGAATTTCTCCAAACTATCTTAAACATATTATTCTGTACCACAATATCTTGTCACTTACTGTGTGGCACATGATATATGTTAAAACAATATATATCTAATCAGTCCAGTTGGTATTTTATCCTATTTGTAATTGCCCATTGACAGATTTTGAAAGTTACAAAATGTTGTCTGATGCAGCCCTCACTGATGCTTTCAGAAACAAATGACTTTGCGAAATTTTCCTGTCCAGCTTCCTGTGGGCCTATCTGTGTGCCATTAACTTATTGCATCTCCCTAAGTCATTAGCTCTTTCTTTTTTCTGTTCATAAAGGAAGTTCCTCCAACTCAGTTGACAAGCCCTCCACTGCTGATGACAACACTCTACTGCACTCTTTTCCAGGTAGGAAAAACGACCAAAGCCTATTTCTGTAGTTAAGTAACACCATAATGGAAATAATTTGTTTGTATATATTTTGTTTGTTTGTTGCGATTGTGCTTACACTATGATGCACAGGGTAAATGTCATATCACAATAATGTAAGAATATTCAGGCAGAATAACAGAAAACTGTGGGACTTTTGCTTCTGTTCAGTTTAATAAGTCTGCATCACTACTAACTGGTGTAGAACCTCTTTACGAAAAGATAGGAAGTGGTGGGAAAGGCTTTACTCTCTCCTCTTAAACATAGAGATATAACAGGTCAAAGCACCACAATGTGCTGCTCTTTAACTTTACTTCAAGTTCAAACTTCCATCCGGAGACAGGAGACAATGAAAATAACATTTGAACAGAAAAAATGAAAAATACTGCATTAGTGTAACATTGTTTTGTTGGTGTGTATCCTTTGATGTTATAATGTCACAAAATATCTGTTTCTTTCTGTCTATTCACAGGCAGTCAGGGTGTTCATCCTGCAGCCCTGCCAGAAGACACCCCTTATATGATACTGGAGGATTTACATTACAACCAGACAGACTCAAACACACACTCCCTCACACAGTCAAACACCCACTCTGTTAAACACACATTCACTGATCCACATTCATCAGCAGAAACACAAGTGAAAACGTCGTCTGCCACACACACAGAAAAAGACACAGACCCACAGTTGGAAATACACTCGGACATGCTCACAGTCACTGACACACACTCCATTACACACAGAGATAGAGAAACTGGCACACACTCAGACACACACACTGCCATCTTGGTACAGCTGCAACAGGTGTCTGCAGTGCAGGCGGCCAACACAGTGAGGTATGAGGCAACAGCTGTAGAATAGATACCCACTTGAAGGTCGCTGTTATGCTGTAAGATGCAATTTCTCAAAGCATTTATTCCACATAATGTTTAACAGTCTGAATCTTTTTGTGCTTATTGTATTACACTCTCATAATCCTCCAGATCATCATTCACGATGTGCTTTTAGTTCTTAATGAGCAACACTTTGCATAAATAACAGATCAATCTTGTGGTATCTAAGCAGTTTTGATTCAGACTGTGTAAAGGCTTGCTTGTGCCTCTAATTGAACTTTATTAACAAAACTTTCCTTTTTATCTGTTTAGCATAAGTAAGCATACGCACAAGTAATTCAAAAAACCATAATATATTCAGGGTTTTTTGTAAATTAAATAGACAAATGTTAGGTTTTAGTGAACTTGCCTGTCTGTGTTTCTGTTTCTCTAAAGCAATGACTTTGATGTGGGTCTGGACCCAGACATCAGCCTGGCAGATATGTATCGCTGGAAAGTTTCTGCTTACGCTCCATGCAGCTCAACCTGTACAACAGGTAGCCACAGGCGCATGCAATTACACTAATAAACCTATATCTGTTCTATTGTTTCTTTTTCTGTCTGTGTCTGATAAAATGCACAGTTTCACACAAAACTACCAGACTGATATGGTTACCATTAAAGTGATTACAAATGTTAAAAACTGAGGAAATTTTATGATATCTCTCTTTTATTTTTAGATGTCCGACAGAGAAAATACTATTGCTCTTTGTCTCCAACTTGTCCATTGTTGCATGTATCAATACATCATGCATTATCACCAACTTACCCATGAATCTGACCATATAGGTTCCGTATCTTTACCTCTGCCTTAGAGATTATGTTTTCAGTTTAGTTTGTCTATTTGTTGGTTTGTTTTGGTTTGTCTGCAGTATCAAAGAAAAACTACTAGTCTTCTTTTCATGAAACTTGTAGGGTTTAGCATGGTCAAAATAAAGGGGGGCTATGATATAGTAAATACACGCATATGCAATTTATTGTTCTCTAAATCACATCTACAAGTGAAATTATGATATTTTTAAAATTTAATTGTATATTTTATGTATCTATAGATAAAATATGTGGGAGATAGAGCAGGTCTTCTAGCTATTAGAAAGTCAGTGGTTCAGTGAGAGAAGAGTCATATTACTGAAGTACATATAATATTGGTTACTTATTTGCATTATCTGCATTTGCTGTTAGTGTGATCCTATTGGTAATCCTGCTCTAATAGACAAAGAGCCACACACACAGTCTACTTCACTTGCTTTGTATAATGTTGATCCGTGTTGGCACTGTGTACTCTCTGCTCACAGTGTGTGTTTGTGTATCAGGTATCACCACTAGCTATGCCCTTTGTGTACGATATGATGGTACTGAAGTTGATGACAGTTACTGTGACTCTCTGACCAGACCTGAGCCCACTCATGAGTTCTGCACTGGAAAGGAATGTCCTCCAAGGTACTGGCCCCACTGATTTAACTGACTGACTAACTTGTTTGATTAAAAGCCTGATATGTATTACTTCAGACTTTGGCAATATTTTAATCACCAGTGGCAAGGAATTGATCATTTTCTTTTATGCGACAGAGAAGAAAAGCAAGTTGTTAAATGTGTTAAATGAGATGATGGTGCATCAATATGCGTCTTTAGTCACTTGTAATCATCATTTTTATCACCTCTGAATAGAAAATCAGCTTGAATCATAAGCTGCTTAGAGACTCTCACCCTATAGTGGTAGTAACTATAAGACACCGGAAGCATAGGCAGGAGAAGAGAATGCTATCTCTTACTGTGACTGGAATTTTTTTTTATATATACCAAATATTGCGATTGTTTTCCACTTCACTGAAGACCTTACCAACTGCACCGTCTCACCACTTTCCTCTCAGATGGGAGACCAGTGGTTGGAGTGAGTGTTCACGGACCTGTGGTGAGGGCGTTCAGTATCGCACTGTGCGCTGCTGGAAGATGCTGTCGCCTGGTCTTGACTCCTCTGTCTATGATTCCCTCTGTCTGTCACATGACCTTCACAAACCAGCCAATAGGAAGGTCTGTCTTGGCCAGAGCTGTGGACCCCAGTGGGAAGTGTCTGAGTGGTCAGAGGTAAAACGGAACACTACAGTGCACTGGTTCTTCTGATGGATGGATATACAGTAGTATTGTTGATAGGGTTAGTGTTTTCAGGAAAATTTCATCAAAGTTTGTTTTTTGATAACATTATAAAGTTTGATAACGAGAAGTCTGATTCTGGTTTAGTAAAAGCAGCAAAAAATACAAATCCGTGTCTAAAATCTGCCACTGTGCATTCTGTTAACAATAAATTTAATCAAAAGCTTCAAGGTGTTTTTGATATACAACCTTAATTACAAATGTATTTAGGAGGCTGTATAAAAAATAACTACACAGATTGTAATAATTTGTTTATTTAAAAAAAATACTCTCAATATAAAAGCAATACAAAGACAAAATATTTAAATTGTTAACTTACCAACTTGATTGATCTTCACACTATGTTTATTCTAAATTTGATGATTGCAACACAATTTGAACCATCTGAACAGGAGAAACAAAGGAATAGGAAAGTTGTGGAATGCTCAGAAAACACCTGTATTTAACAAACACAGGTAAACAGGTTCATTGTCAACAGAGGATCCTAAAAACAGCTCAGTTGTCCACACACAAGGGTGGAGTGAGGTTCACCACTTTTTGAAACACAATTGTATCAAGGATGTAACAACCCTAGCTCTAAAAAAATGTTGTCCATAAACACAGTTTATTTGCAAGCAATTGCATTTTGTTTTGATTTACATGTAAGTCAGCGGCACATTTTTTTTGTAATAAGGGTTCTAGCTTCACATACGAATATTTGCAGATCAGTTATCTGTTACAGAGACAAAGAGGACTAACAAAAAATTCTATATCTGTGAAACACATTACATTCATATTTTCATTTACTAAATTAAAAAGAAATGCTTAAGCTAAAGCAAAACTGGAATTTAATATTAAAGCCCTAATATTAAGAGATAAAAGCAATAAAACCCTAGCATATTACCCTTTATTGATGTTTGCGCGGGAAAGCTAAACAGTGCAAATGTCTTAAGAGACTCTCCTGCTCTTTCCCTGACAGGGATGTTTAATCCCTCCATCATATGCTGGGTCTGCCCTAGGGTGTCTTCCAAGTTGGGCGCCCCCAGCATGTTCACAAAGGGAGGCAGCTAGAAGGATACAAGGAAGTTTATTAAGGTCATTATACAACAGGTTGTATAATGAAATTAAAATGTGGTTCCCTCTTGATTGATTAATTGATTGTATAAAAAAT
>JAQMCX010000008.1:1317219-1328978 GCA_029814765.1 Acanthurus leucopareius
CCAGTCAGGATGCTTTCAATCGCTCCTTTGTAGAAGTTGACAAGAACTTGGCGTGGGAATTTTGCTTTCTTAAGTTTTCGTAAGAAATACAGCCGTTTCTGAGCTTTTTTGACCAGAGCAGAGATATGTGAAGTCCATGACAAGATGAAAGGTATCTTTACGTGATGTGTGCACCTCCTCAGCTGGTTTCTTTTCATTTGAAGGAACAGTAATGCAATAGGCCCTCTAAAACTGCAAAACAACACATCTCATCATTGTGGCTTATGGCATTAGAAAAGAAACAAAGACTTCATGGGGAACCATAGGTAGCGAGTTAAACCCTGAGTAATGAAACCACCTAACAGAATAAAATAACTGATACAAAAATGTCAGCTGAAAAGTTGAGAAATTAGCAATAGTGTTCTTTATGTTGATCCAGTCATTTCTGACTAGAGTGCTGGTGTACTATTTACATACAACTTCAAGATCCCTTTTTCATTTAATAAACATGCAGTAATCTGTCAGTGACTGAGGCTGTTTACAAGAAAGCTATGACTTGATCAGACTAAACCCTCAGCAAGCTTACCTGAGCTGAGGATACTGTTCCTGCTCTAACAATGTGAGTGCTCTCTAGCAGGGATAGCAAAACTCCTTCCTACTCTGAATGCCTCAAACTCTGTATGTTTAACATGGCATGATGCAAAAAATGTTTGATTAAACAAATCTGTGTCTGCTCTGATAAAGTATTCCCACACCATTGATTGTGGTTGAGCATTGGGATGTACAGTCATGTTCCTTTCAGCTTCTTGCTCTTGCAGCCTGTCTGCTGCTTGAGCGCACACACACTGAACAGTTTTAAAGTCCAACGTGACGACTTTGAGCCCCAGCAGCATTTATGCTGTAGATGAATTGCTGCAGCATAATCTCTGCACTGTGCTAAAAATGTAGGTGGATGATTATTCTACAAAAATGTGTCATGATCAAAACCACATGTTGACACTGAGCAGTCATCTTTGCTGTAAAGACTCCTCATCCGATTCTATTAACGCGAGGCCGTTGAATATTTTTTTATAGAAGACTGTAATACTCATGTGGACAGCTGAGATAGAAAAAAAAAGTCTCTTAAATTATACTAATGTTACATGCTGTATGTGTGTGTTTCATTGTGTATGTTAGTGTTCGGCACGTTGCGGCTCTCGAGGGGTTCGTCATCGGGAGGTTCGTTGCTCCATGGAATTTAAACTATGTAACAAGTCCTCACAGCCAATAGAAAGTCAGGAATGTGAAGGCCCACCCTGTGACAGAAGATGGACAGTCTCTGACTGGGGACCTGTGAGTTAAACAGCAAACACACACACACTCGTTAGCAAAACAGTAAAAACACTAGATCAGGCATTTTAACACCTCTCTTTCAAAACTAAATGAATTTCTAAAATTGTAGTCTTGTTTACTTAAATATATAAATATATATATAAATTAAAAACATTGTATTTTTGCCAGTGCTCGGGTGTCTGTGGTGAAGGAAGGATGGTGCGTGCAGTGATGTGTCGATCATCAAGTGGCATAGTGATGTCAGAGGAGCAGTGTGACCAATCACTACGCCCGCTTGCCATCTATCCTTGTGGTGACAGAGATTGCGCCCCTCACTGGGTTGAACAAGAATGGCAACAGGTAAACATTTAAAGTAACCATGAATTTCCTGAATGCTTTTTGCCTCCACATATTTACATAGTTATGTAAAGCAGCAGCTACAATATAAAAATAAATATTTTTTTAGAAAAACTGCAATCCACTGCCACCAAAATCACTGAATAACATTATAAAGCTGTGTTTTTGTAAAAGTTATTAAAACAGTCTTTTTGTACAGCGTGGGCTGGCAAGTTTATACACTGTGCTTAGGCTGATTCATAAAAAATTGAGAAAACATTTGATTCAATACACAATTATTTTACTGTCCGGAGTACAGCGTGAGTCATCAACATAATTTAATAGTTTTCCTGGAAACAAAAACGCTGAAATTCTGTGTCATTGTAAGATAGTGTGAAGGTGGACATGAGTGATAAAAACACTTGACTGTTCATATTAACTTTATGGGAACCTTAAAGAAACGGTCTATAAGGGGCTTTAAGAGGTCTCTGTTTTTGTTTTATGTGTTTGTGATGCGTGTTTCAGTGTAATGCTACATGTGGGCGCGGCGTACGTCAGCGCCAGGTGGTGTGTGCTGGGCTGGAGAGTGGTGTGTTCAAAGAGTTTCCAGACAGCAGCTGTGACCAAACCAACAAACCCGAGACCAGTTCCTCCTGCTTCCAGAGACCCTGCTCCAAATGGTTCACCACATCCTGGTCTCAGGTAACGGTCTGTCTGTCTGTCTGTCTGTCTGTCTGTCTGTCTGTCTGTCTGTCTGTCTGTATGTATGCATACCTATTGATGCTTCAGTCTGCCAGTGCACAACTGTAGCAACCTCAAAACATATACTTTTCAGAAATTTTTGTCCATTCATAAATTTTCTGTTTGTGGAGTTAATACATTTTATTACATATTGCTTTGTTGGTGCAGCTCTATTTAAAATGAGGGTCTGTACATCTGATCATTAATAAATATGGAGAAAAATGAAAAGTCCTGTCCCCTCATACCCTCAGTGTAGTAAGACCTGTGGGAGTGGTGTCCAGGTTCGAGAGGTAAAGTGTTACCAGGGGGAGGAGCTTGTAACCAGGGGCCACAGCTGCGACTCTGCCCTCAAGCCAGAAGCCAGACAGAGCTGTGAAATCCAGAGCTGTCCAACGGAGGCACCGGGTACAAAAACAAACACAGTACATTTACTGTAGGTGATGCAATATTTGAGGACACTTTCAGCTCCGGCAGAGGAGGATAAATGAGCTCCTAGATGTGTCACTGTGAAAGAGTGCTCTCCTACAATGCTCCTGAGAATTTAATCAAGCATTCAGACCATTTTTTAAACATATTTTAGACTTTATCTGGCTTTTTGTGTGTTTTTTTCAGTAGCAGCCCCAGCAGCAGCAGTGGCAGATGACTCCTGTCAAGACAAACCAACAGCCAACTGTGCCTTGGTCCTAAAGGTGAAACTGTGTTCCCATTGGTACTACAGAAAGGCCTGCTGCCAGTCCTGTAAAGCACCAAGACCGTAAAGTCTTAACTGTAATCTCTCACCTCAGCCCCTTCACACAAACCACTGGTACCAAAGGTCACATTACATTCATTTTGGTGCTACACAAAAGCCTGCTGCTAGCAATGTAAGGCCTTGTGACATCAAGTTTAACTTTGTGACTCTTTGACCTGTCATTGATGTCAAGATTAACCTGTGGTTACTGTCCTTACGTGTTACCTGTCCTACCTGTTTTCCCTTTAATATTGGTTGTCACCTCTACAATTGCTCTTATAAAAGTGAATCTGTGGTTGTATGTATGTGGTAGTGTCATCACTACTAAATATAACTAAAAAAACACTAGGAGTAATCTTAATTAAAGAGTCCTCCGTAAAACAGTTTCTCAGACAAAGTAAAGTTTTCTGTTCTGTAGCAATATTTTACAGCTGGAAGTTTGTCCAAAGAACTGAACAAATAAACCAGCTCTGAACCCTTTCGTTGCGCAGTTTAAGGGGCCTGAGCCTACTCTATCTAACAGAGGCCCGTCAATTTACCCAGCATGCTACTCAATGTACGTACTGAACAACTTACCCGGTAATGTGAATAAAGATAGCTTGAGAATATACTGAGCTTTTTGTTCAACTGCTTCCTAAACTGTTATGAGGGTGGAGCAAACTAGTGTTTTGTTCTTTATTTCTTCTTTATTCTCATCCTTCTCATTGTTGCAGTAACTTTTGAAAGGGGGGGAAACCCACAAGGACTCCCCATCCAACCACCTCTTTGTCTATCAATTCAAGTATCTCCCATCCTGTTTTAAAGAAGTATTCTCAATAGTAAATATTTACAATCTATCTATTCATTCACTTTTTCTTATTGTCTCTGTTCCACTGAAGACGGTGCATCCAAAGCACAAGACAGCCTAAAGGCAGCTTGTTACTATGGCAGTGGACACGGATAAACTGAATATGGAAAATAAAATGCTGCTGAGCCCCTCAGCCTTCATCTAGTCCTTCTATACCAAAACAGCCCTTTATTAAGTTTGGCCACTTGAGCCTTGCTTATATGTAGCCATGCAACCTTTTCTGCAACTCAGAGCATGAATTTACACAGTCTACAACAGATAGAACACAGCCCACTGCCCTGCACTGACCAGCATACCATACCAGCAAAGTTTTACCAACTTTAGTCTCGTGGTCCAAAAAACTCATTGCTCTTTCATTTTAACCAACTGATTCATGACACGGTTGTTTTTGTCTGCAGCGTAACAAACTGCAGTACTTTCAATACCTCCATGATGTTGCACCTGAAAATGATCTTATTGTCATTTTCATCTAGACTACTGCAACATGAAGACAGGTAACACCCGATGGTAGCTAAACTAAATGTTAGCATTTTAAAATATAACATTGAAATATAACAGAGGTCATGGTTCTTTTAACATCTGCAGTAGCTTGATTTCATTTGCTAACAACACATCAGCCAAAGTGCATTGTTTCAGAAAAACAAGTTGAACAAACTATTTTTAGAACCTAAATATGTGTTTAAAGTGAACAATATAAAACAGTACTCCACATATAATTTTACACTCCTATACACCGTCAAACCTATGAAATAATGTTGACAAAGAAAGATCAAAATGATGCTGCAGAACCTGAAATATTATCCTTTTAATTGCACACATTCTTCTTCCTTTTAAAGACTTGGCACCTACAGCTGAACATTACCCACAACACAACTGCTGACAGTTCAGCCAGAGATATGGGTGTGTTGTGCCAGTAGTGGCACATGTAGCCTGAATCCTCTCACCTGCAGCAGAGATCAGCAGCAAAGTTAAGAGGTCTGGTAAACACTTCTTTCTTACGCCACACCAACCATCACTGACTTAAGTGACATCATCTAAGGAAATTATGTCAGACTTTATACAGCTCTTCCTGGAGACGACCGAGGCTTTGTGATAAATATTTACAGCAGTACTCCCCAACAAGTTGAATCACACTTTAAAGTGTGAAATCAGAGTTTTGCCTAAACATTTTAGATTTAACATATGTATTATGTGTTTGTTTGTTTGACTTCAGTTTAGAATAAAATAAAATTTTGCTCTTTAATTATGATCTGTATTAAAAAAGCCAATTCAAATCCACTGTGATTGATATTTTTGAGACCATAACACCAGAAAAAGTCAAAGGAGGTGAATGCAAATCATAGATATCCTTAAGTAATACATGTGTGTGTCTAGTATGACCACCCAGTCAGGATGTTTAACGTAGCATAGCACAAAGACTGGAGGCAGTATGAAACTGTTAGTATATCTGCATGTACATCCCTCAAAAGTGGGAAAAAATCTTCAAAAATTTTGTAAGGTGTTATTTATGCATTTAACTTGTCTGATTGATGTAGAAATAGAACATAATAATGCACTGAAGCTATTTCTTAAACAACAACTGCTGAGTGCCTTGACTGTCTGCAAGAATCTCTGGAGTGTGATTCTCATCGTAGGATATACACAACTAACAACAATGTGAATGAACCCTGGGCGACTCTCAGATGAATCTTTGTTGAGCTTACAGACAGTATCAAGTTAAACTTATAAATGAGACAACATTTTAAATTTAAAAGATCAGTTGTTTTTCCCTGCTCTCAATTGGTAATAAGGGAAAGCTACATGCGCTATGTCTAGAGTGGACACACAAAAATAAAACTCTCATTTGTCCTCTCGTGTCTCAGCCAGCACAAGCGTATTGCTGGAGACTTTGATATATTCTTTTAGAATGACAATTCTCAATACAAAATCCGTGGTGCTTTGGAGGAATTTTCCTCTTGAATGAATGTAAATTGTCAGAGAGGGAGAATGAAAAAGTTGATGCTACAGAAAGTGGCATTTGCAAGAGCAGAACTGGAGCACCTGTTTATATTCCTGTAGTCATTTCAGATGTGATGGGTTAACAAGGAACTTGGTACAAATACGTCCCTGGAGACTCTGTGTACACTTGACTGTCCCCGTCGGTCTCATTGGCCTTTACCTGTTGTCCACACAGCTGCTGTTGGGTTTTTTTGGCTTACTGTTATATAAATTAATAAAAGATCAGCAATTTTTTTACAAGCATCTGTGTCTGACTTCTGATTGCTGGACATTTCCATGAGAAACCCATTCATGTTGTTAAGGACAAAAAACAGAACTACATGCAGAAACTGAAGCTTTCTCTAGGAGGTGGTTTTAAGAATATGTAGGAAGAGTACTGAATACCAAGTAAAGACCTTGAAAACCAAAAGAAAAAAATAAACTTCAATAGCAGCCAGCTTAAGTATTGTAATTCAAGCTGGGATGAAGATGTAACAGAGACATAAGGTTTGCTTCTTGAAATGAAGGACCATGCATTCGAGGGGAACTGTGGGTACTAATTAAGCTATCATCTGATACATGACCTGTTTTTCATGGTGTTTGTTTGGGAGTGCATCTTATTTGACCATTGTGTTGTTTAGAATACTCACCCCTCTTACCACGCAGTTAGCATGGTCATGGTTACAAGAGTGGGATCCCAATGGATGACTCCTTGGGAAACCAAATCAAACACATGAATGCACACCAGTTTACTCACCTGAGCTGCTCTCGACAAGACACTTTACCTCTTCAGCTAACAGAGGAGGACCTCAAGGTGATTTTATGTCATTCTATTTGTATCTGTTCACAAACAATTGATCTGTTATTTCATGGTAGCGGGAATGAATCCCTGATAAACTAGTGTATGGGTGTATGTGTGTGTACGTTTGCAGGAGAAGACCCACAGCTCCAGAGGAAAGGTAAGTTCCTACACTTTCAGAGCAGTGTGTCTTCAGATGTTTGTAGAATAGGTGAAAAAAAAATCTAGAGAAAGGATCTGTTGTCACACTTCACCCATGTTGTAAAATATACAAAATATACAAAACTTAAAACAAACATTCAAGTTAGTCTTTTCAAATTCATTCCAAAGCTTAAGCCTTTGTTATTGTTTTCACTCCAGTTTGTTTTCATGTTTCTGAAAGATAAATGGAAGCTTGTCTACTCCATCAGTCTGCTAACATATACTGACCATAAAAACTGACAATTATGTATAAAGTGAATCCATCAGATTTAAAACAGACAGGAAAGAAGTCTTATCAATCCATTCAATTAGATGAGGATCTTTTCCACCCAAGAACTCAAAGATGGAAGAAGCTACCAGATTCATATAATCACTTTTTGTGTGATTTTTTTTGACAGTCAAGCTCCTGAATTAAATTTAACAAGCAGAAATGTTCAAAAGAATGTTGAATGTGTCAAAGCGAATGTTGGTTGTTGTTAATGTTGTTTTTTTGTTAGAACCAATGACTATGGAAAATTAAAGAGAAGAAAAAAAGGGGTTATTATTGGTCATGTTTCTGCCTCATATTCCCTTTTTTTCAGTGAAATATTCTTGCAGTTTTCATGCTTCTGACTCAATTAAATGGAGTTTTCACTATTTTTCTTCTTTCAAGGAGCTTTAATGAAGGCAGGAACTTAATTTAAGTAACTTCAGTGTACCTAACTGCTCTTTATCTTTGGCAATTTGCTGTGCCAATGGACAATGCTGCCAGTATTCTGCATTTTTCTTTTTTCACATGAAAATAGCAGAAGCAGCAATACTCATTATTACTGTGTGGTTGAAATACTCAGATTCTTAATTAAAGGAGAAGTAACAGCATAGCAATGTAGAAAGTCTTTACTTTACAAGTACTGCATTCAAAATCCTACTTAAGTTGAAAAACAGTAGTATTACTTGCAAAACTATCAATAGAAAATTTAAAAAACAAACAACATACAAATACAATTTTTTTTGTATTTTTTACCCCATTTCCAAAACAAAAAATATTGTAAAAATTACAAAAAAATATCCTCGGTATAAAATGAACCTGCCACATGTATATTATTTTAAACAACATTATTTAATATGTGCCACTGATGCTACCACTGATACTAAAATACACTCTAAGCAGTATTTTAGTATAATTGTTTGAGGTGGGGATAGTTTAGTTAAGTGCTTTTCATGCAGTAAAGAAGTCAGAGCGTATTGAGAGATGGACTTACTCGTTGTTAGTTTTGATCTTTTCATGGGGTTTTGTTAACAATAGGAAATACAAACCAATTCCAGATTTACTTTTTAAATATTTCCAGAACAGATTTAAACTCAGTTTCCTGCACTTCCAGAGCCTGACTAGGAAATCTGGAGCGTTTAATATTAATGGCTCTCTGAGAAGACAACCATCAATAAATGCCAGATGGGGCTGCATGTCTCCGAGCCTCTTTATGTACCTTTCTGAAAGTTATTACATTCTTAAAAAATTCTTAAGTTATTGCTCTCTACATTGCCCATCATGGTGTTGTCCTCGTGTTTCATCTCACCTGTATCTCATCTTGTTTTTATTCCTGTGCTGAAGACATGTTGACAGTTTATTGTTCCTCTAAATTCAGGAGGAAAAGCTATTGCAACTATAGTTAAAAGTTCTGACTTCTCCATCTGTTTTCACCTGAAAGACAATGTTAGTATTTGGTGTCACATGCACGTAGGCAAAGGGAATTGTTGGGGCTTTTCTTTAAGCCATAAGGCAACCAGGCTGTTTCCTTCTCTCCTGTCTGTTTCAGATGCCTCTTAAAGCTGTGATGTTGCTGTTAGCAGTGGTGTGTGTGTGCTGTGTGGAGGAGTGTGTGTGTTTCCCTAACGGATCAGTGGCGTGGTCCTGTGGCAACTTGATGCCTGTACATCCGCCCTTCACCCCATCCACAAGCAGCCCACCATTCACACTTACCACATCTAGTGCCACCTATAGGCCCGGTGGAGTCATTTCAGGTAGGCTACACCTGGGCAGCAACTTTTTTTTCTTTATTTATTTTACTAATTTTTGACTCATGCTCGTATCCAAAGGTCCAAACAAACACATACACCAATAAGAAAATGAAACAACAGACAAAGAATTACAACATGATAATGAAAAACATGCTATATGTGAAGTTGGTATGTTGTATTTGACATGTTATGCTCCTCTCCATTGAGTGTTTGCATGTTCCTTTGGTTTCTCGGTTCTGTGGTTTTCCCCCACAGATGTATCACAGGTGGAGTCTCTGAATTGTCCAGTGGTGAGAATGTGTCTTTATGGCTCTGTGGGTGAAACCAGTCATGTCCCTGTCTCTTGCTGAAAGCATGCTGGCACAAACTGCACCCCCAATACCCCTGATTTCAACAAGCAGTTAGAGAACAAGGGGATGATGCAAAGGGATGTAATATTCTAGGTTTTTTTGTTTTGTTTTGTTTTGTTTTTTTCTTTTTTGTGAATGTGTATTTCAGTTGTGCTCTTATGGTTTTCTTACACATGCCATGCAGGATGGGGGAGGGGAGGGATCACACACAGGGAAACACACTTTCCTTGCTCCCTCACAACTCAGCTCTTTCTTGCTCTTCCTCCCCATCAGAGCCGGCCCTACCCAAGGTGGCGCTCTAGTTGAGATTTAATTTGCACGGGGGGGGGGGGCTTCGGAGCCGCTCCAAGTGGCGCACGCTCGTAGCGAGCGGCGGCTCAAAAACGTTCGTCATGTCTTCTAACTAATGTAGGAGCTTTAAGTTCTTTGTTCAGACATAAGGTTTTCATCAAAGAATCAATGTGAGCTTTTCCATTTTAACTTAAGAGTTAATATTCATAACTAGTTTTAATTTCTGTCTGTGAAGATTCTCATTCATCCAGGTCATGATTATCTTGAAGATCTTGCTTCCTTCAACCAGTCCTTTGGAACTGAAGAAGCTTCTTGGATGAGAAGTGAAATGTCTTCCCAAAAAAATTTCAACATAGTCCAGTTGCCTTTTCTTAATGACTCTTCAAGATAGTTTTAATTTCGTTTTTCCTGATTTTTTGGCGTCCCCTGGAAGCCGCGGCGCCCTTAGCATTTGCCTATACTGCCTATTGGAAGGGCCGGCCCTGCTCTCCATATTATCCCACCACTCCTCACTCCTTCCCCCATCTTCCTCTCTCATTCTCCCTGAGCCCGCCCTCCCTCCCTCCCAGGGGTGGTATTGTGTAACAGTTCAAAGGTCAAAGGTCATGTTTAGAGGAACAAACTTTGACCTTTGTGACCCTAAGATTCTCCAGTTCCTCTCCTCTCTCCACCGGCAGCACACATCAGTGCACACATTTCTGTAACTACACTTTCTGCATCAGTTGTACATTTAAAATTTCCTGCAAGGAAATTCTACATTTTCCTCCCCTCTTCTTCTTCTTTTGTTACCCAGTGACAAACCATTCTCTCAATAACCCATGTCCCACCACTCTGCCTCCGTGCCTGCTGTTCCTGCACTCAGTCTGTCTCATATTAGCATGAATCCCTTCCTCCTCTCACCTCCCTCATTCTCTCCTTGCAGTGACAGTGGAGGTGGTGAAGAACAGTTCCATAGAGTTTCAGGGTTTCCTGTTACAGGCCAGGAGCAGAGAGGGACACGGTGAAACCAAATCTTTAATTTTGGACTTTTTAAATTTTGCTTTGCACTGTCATTTAGAAGAAAATATGTACCATAGAAAAGTTAGAGCACTAGATCATGCTGGTATTGTGTCACAATTTGTGTCACCTAAAAATGTGCTGTTGTAGTGTTCAAACCAGTCTGATGGATCATTTTGATGATGGCAGGAAGAAAAGCCTGATGCTGTGTGTGCTCAATGTGTCAGTGTGTGCTCTTGGTTTTTAACAATAATATCACGAGATAGAACTTAAATGTTTATTGTAAGGACACCATTAAATACTTGGCCACTGTCATTATAATTTTTTTTTCTAATGGGTTTAATGGGTTTTTCACAGTTACAGCAGAAAATAAGTTGAACTGTTTTTTTCTTTTCATTAAATATACGCTATGACAAATCATGGGAAAAATTTGTGGAATAAACTCTCTGTCATATGCTTCCAGCATGGCCTGTAGGAAAGTTCACAAACATGGACACCACCCTGTTTACTGCAGTGCACTGTAAAAATATGAAGGTATGTGTGAATAATGCTTTTGTTTAAAATATGACACCATGCCATGAACAGAGTCACACTGTCTTAAGGAAAGCACTAAAGTTGAAGTGGTGCACCTCTGCTGTGAGCATGGTTACAGTCAGGATATATTGTGACCACTGGTTACACCACAGCATCACCAGAGTGAACCAAAGAGTTGGCAGCATCAGAATGTCTTGTTTTTGGAAGCTTGAATTCACTAGTTGACATTCTGGCTGTCTAGATAGCTGATAATGACTTGTATTCCCATATTGTGAGAACCAGTTTGTGGATGTGTTTGTGTGTGTTGGTGTGTATGTGTGTTTCCTTGTGCAGAACTCGTCCATCAGTCAGGCTTCAGGGGTCAAGAGGAAGAAAGTCCAGCTCACCTGGGAGGCACCTAGCAACAGTAACTATGGAGATATCTACTTCAGGTAGACACATTTATACTTACACTAACACACATATATATGGTGTGTGTGTGTGATCAGCTGATGAACAGCCTATTTCAGTTTAATGGTTGTTTGCAATAAATTGCTTACTCAAATTTTTTTTTTTGTCTCACTCCCATTTCTTCTTTTTGCATTTTGAAGCTCTACTTAGAACCTTCTTGAGATCCAACAGTGCAAAATGTAAATTCTTGCAATTTTTCAACTGGTCTTAAAATTTTGA
>JAQMCX010000008.1:1330261-1358798 GCA_029814765.1 Acanthurus leucopareius
GGATTATAAGGCGCACTGTCGGTTTTTGAGAAAATTAAAGGCTTTTAGGTGCGCCTTATAGCGCGGAAAATACGGTATATTACACACACACATGTATGATGATCCTTGCTAACCACACTGTCTCTCCACCTCAGCCATCATTCTGGTTTTAATTTCAACCCTAAACCAAAGTGTAAGAGATCATTACACACAGAGACAGTTTGGCTTTGATCATAAACACGTGATATGACGTTTTCATTAGTAATACTGCAAGCGAACCACCTTCCATCAAACAGCTCGACATCCATCACAGAAGAAACAGATCTTAATAACTGGACTTGATCTGGTTTCATAATTCTTGCTGACCTCATTTATCGTTTGTGTCCTTGTATCTCTTGTCCGTGTTGCTGTGGACATGACAGTGCCAGTCTGGTCCAGGACTACACAACATTCTGGGTTCAGCTGAACAGCAGCACTCTGAGGCTGGACAGCAATGGAGGCTCTGTAGCTGGAGTAAGTCTTGACTGACTGACTGACTGACCGACTGACTGTATTTACTCTTTAGGCTTCCCGTCAAAGCTCTGCTGTTGGCCCCTATGAAGTTGACATGTCTCTCTCTCTCTCTCTCTCTCTCTCTCATCAGGTGTCCTTAGCTCTGCTCCTCATCAGTCTGCTGAGTCTGTCTGCCTAGTGCTGAAACACACAGGAAGTTATTATGTAGAATTTAACTGTTTTTCTTCTTAGAACAAGCCATGTATTTTTTAAAATTAGAATTGTCTTTTTGTAACTGGACAATATTAGTGATCAGTATGGCTGTTGTTTAAACATTAATAATGTAATAGAAGAGATTTCTAGGCTTCTAAGGTTTTATTAGTGCAAATTTTCATTAATATCTTTTTGACCTGTGAGGTCTTTGTCAGTTGAACATCCATACAAACACAAAGCAGGTTGATTTTTAGACAACACAGGACAACAATATGTCCCAAACAGAGTGTCTCCTTAAACACAATGCTCTGCAGTAAAACCAATCACAGACACTGGTATATCATTGAGTAACACTTTAATGGATCCCCCCCAAAACTGGTCTTTAAACGATGCACAACCCTCTGTGAACTTCTGCTCAGGGGTGGGGCCCACATCCGTCTTCACATATTCTTACTCTGCTAGCAGGAAGTTACTGATGTAGTAGTTGCTCCCACTGTTCCATCTAAGTTTAAGCCTTTCAGCTGCAAGCTGTAATATACCTGATCACCTGCAGCATCACTCATTTCAAATACTTAGTCAGTCACTGCCCATGTGGTCTGGGGATTTGGGTCAGAGTTTACACTTACATCAGCAAAACATCAAGGCCGCATCTAATAAAGTGAGCATGAGCAGGCTGAGGTATGTTGGTACTAAAAAAAAATGAAAAGACCTCTGTAGGGAAGTGATTTGGTGAAAAAACCTCCCCAAAAGACACATTTCAGAATTACACATGACACACAGTGCAGTTTAAATAGGAAATTGGACATAAAAACCTTTTATAAAAAACAAGAATTCTTTATTGACATCTCTCCACCTGGTGGTTTAGCATAAACTGCACACTTTTCATTTACAAGGTTATTTCAAAAGAATCTTTTAAATCTATCTAGGAAATCTGGTCATCTGGTTATCTTTTTAATGTCTTTATGTCCTACAATATGCGTTTCTCTGTATAGCATATTAATAGGCTTTTAAAATATATATATATACACACATATATATATAAAGACTGGTAATGGCCTTGCAGATTAAAAATGTAACATTCAAAAAAATAGAAGGTTGGTAACTTCACTGTGTCAGCATCATTCTTTTTCTTTTGTTTTTGTACGTGTATCATGCTTAGGTTGAAAGTGCACAGTAGTGGCCTTTCTGAGAGAAAAAAAGGTTCTCAGTGACCACAGTTCACTGCAGTGGTTAAATAAACAAGATGACTGTAGAATTTTATGTGTACAGTATGAACATGTCCTTGGAAACTGCAGTCATCAGAAATTACCTATTTTTACAGTGAACTGGAAAATATGTAAACTCATTAGATTTCCCTTTTTAATTTTTCAAGACTAAATCAATCATGTGGCTAATAATCTTATACCTGTAAGATAGACAGTAGTTAGTAAGGCAGTGGTTACCATGTTATGCTGACAAATATAAATAGTTCTGTAATGTGCCGTCTTGATTAAATGACGCAGTGCTGGTAGCAGTTCACTTATTTAAGATCCTATTCATTTTAGAATATGAAATGTTAGTATCAGGCTCAAACTTTTAACAAAAACAAATGAGAACTAAAACTACCCTTAGATTGTAACAAAGCATGACTTGATCTTTTAATAAAACATTATATTTAATAATCACAAGTTGACTGTCTTCATTTCCTCACAGAACTTTGCATTTTTTAAATGGATCTTGTGATTTTTGTCCATCTGGTGGCATGTAGTGGTACTGCATCCTCCATAGGCTTTAAATCTGTGTCATGTCAGTGGTTGCTTCTTACTAACTGGTTAACTTCATTTTCTCCTGGGGTAATTGTCTTTCAGTGGAGGAACAGAAAACTTTTATAGCCTAATAGAAAGAGATTGCCAAGATAGTACACATGACATACACCTGTGGCTCAGGAGGCACAACAGGTCATCCTCTCATGAGAAAGTCAGTGGTCTGATCCTTGACTCCTCCACTCTGTGTGTCGAAGTGTCCTAAGATACTCAACCCAACATTGCTCCCAATGGCTCCTCAACCAGTGTGAGTGTGTGGACATGGGAATTTTTCCTTTAGGAGCAAGTTGGTATATTTCTAAAAGTCCCAGCTATTAGTGCAGACTAAAGTGCTTTAAGATGTCGAAATACCAAAAAAGACTTTTATAAATGCATCCTATTTACCATTGACCTAATACTTGAGACAGTGTACATAAGATCATACCATTCAGTCAGAAGAAAAGCATTACAAACAAACTGAGAAGATAGATGGCACATTACTAGAGATTACATGGTATTCTTTAAGACATAAGAAACTATAGTTGGCTTAACTTGTATTTTTCAACTGATTATTTTCAGTACAGGTGCTGTTGGAGGTATTTTTTCTTATATTTTGAGAGGGTTCAGGTTATATAGATGTTACACTAACACTTTATAGTAAGAGTACTAATTATAAGCTTAAGTATATGCTTATCTGCATTCAGTAACTAAAGGATGTATCATGGATTTCTGATTTCTGAGCATTAGCAAAATGTTCAAGTCATTGTGACACTGTGAGTAGTTCACTCTAAATAAACCATCAGTTAATTAATGTTGATTGACAGTTACTTACACATTAGTTGATTGACCACCAAATTAGTTGGGTACCAGCTACAGTTGACCAGATTTCCTGAAACCTCACTTAGATTAGCATAATGACTCATTAATATCGTGTCATACATTTGTGAAGTGTATATTTTGTAGTCTAGTGTTATTAATTTCATTAAGATTGCCTAGACCACTACTTTTTAACTAATTTTCACAATTCATCTATTGATGAAGCTCAAAAGAAAACACTGGGTCTAATGAATTGAGCTAATTTTCCTTTATATCAATCACCTTCGTCCTGGGCAGAATGAGGCCCAGAGTGCAGCAACAGTATCCCTGCAAAAAGATGGCACAAAGCAGAAGAAGAGGAGAAAGCTGACTGAAACAGTCACCCAGTACCCACAGTCTACATTCAGTGCAAATTTTCAAACACTGAATTATTCCCCATTCACACACAAGAAGAGGGAAGACACAACAGCCAAGTAATGTAACAGTTTATTCTGTCTCTGGCTACTTTAACACTATGCAAACAGAGTAAACAACATCATTACAGACACAGTGATGTGTGGGAAGATAAATGCTTTAGAAAGTTAAAGGACTCTATCAACAGTTTCAGTTCACAAAGCTTTGTGCCATTCTACATGTCTAGATTGCGTGATTTAGTCACTTTCATTGCACACGTAAACGTTGGTTGTCCATTGGCACTGCTGGCAGTAAACTGCACTGTGCAAAAGTAGAATAACAAAAGTGCAACACTTCATAATAAGAGACCAATGTTCTTATACATGGATGTAAGGTGCTGTTGTGAATAGAGGCCATGGGGCACTCATACAATACATACAGCTAGCACACTTAGTGAGATGTTTTGAGTCCATTAGACTGTCTGTCTACTAAACAAAGCTCCAAAACACACCATGATGTGTTGTAATTAAGTGAGGAAGAATGAAACAAGCGTTAAAGACAGGACATTAACACCAGCAGAGCAGACTCCAAACATATCCAGTGTGAAGATGCACACACAGACTCTTCTTAGCATGTCTTGAAAAGACCCACACAGACATTTTCAAAAGTTCATACTGTATGTCGGTGGTATTTCTCCCTTTTTGCTGTAATGTGCTACTTTAACATCTACAGCGATACAACAGTGAAAGGCCAGCAGGACAGATCTACACCTTGGTTACACACCAGAGGAAACTGCTTTGGAAATCTCAGGAAACACCAAAACAACATTCATGCAAACTGTTTCTTAACATTAACACACACTTGAATGATAGAAATATTTGACTACATCATAAGGCTTGTGGGGAAAATGTGGTGAGCTGGGAAACATCTGGAAGACTGTGTTATTGTGTAAAGGCATCAAGTGGAGGGTGTGGTACTGTTTGCTCATGGAACAGACCCTTTAAGATATTAAGTTAAACAACTTAGAAAACTGGTACTGAACATCACTGATGTTACCTTACTGTTGAGCATGATATCAGTTAGCTTTCTGGTGACATTAGGTAGTTAGGTTAGATGTTCAGACTGGTTACGGGAGAACAGGTTAGGAGGTAGGATTCAGGATTGAAATGCACACAGTAGCAGGTTATTTGATTTTAGTATAAAAGACATGTTTTAAAATAAAAGCACCTACTCAGGAAGCAAAAAAGGATGTTCACTTTTTAGTTAGACTGCTGGCTGTTGGGTCAAAGTGCTTCAGTGTATTATGGGTCATATGATATTACATACAGAAACACTGAATGGCTGGGATCAGTTTGATTTAATACATTTAAAATATTAGAATAATTAGCTGTTGCTGTAACTTGTCTTACTGTGCATTTCATTAAATGCTATGTTTACTCTTCAAATAAAGTAGATCTAAAGTAAGACATAAATGGAAGTTTTCAGTTTGTTTGAATGGCAGTAGAATTCAAAAGAGAAAGATCTGTATTGTTGGATTTTAAGAAAAAGAAAGTACATTGTTCAGGTTCAGAAAATGATGAAGAAACAATCAACTACTGTTGAAACTAATAACTTGTGTGGCTGTGGCTGCAGCAGTGTGTTTGAGGATGAACACTGAAGAACTGCGACAGCATATCAGCTCAGGAGTTGCTATAGTTTTCATAGAAGGCTCAACCAGACACTTTGCACCTTTATGTATCTGGATACATTTAATACTTACAGACCAGGTGTAAATGGGTGCAAAACTCTATATTAACTAAAATGAGTTAGTTGAGGTCACAAAAAAAGAAAAGATTTAACTTTCCCTAAGTTGTTGCTGTGAGCTGTCATATCCATGATCCCTCCCAAAGAACATGACTGCAGAAGATTCTATAGCCACTTAGAGGTCATAGAGGACCTCCAGCACTGTGGCCAGAGACCAAGCCTGGGTTTCACAGCTGAACGAGCAGTACTGGCCATTCTCATTGGTCAGCTCTGGCAGACCCTTCCATGGAGACCTGAGAGAACAGAGGGAAGGTCAGAGGTGACAGTGCACCAACAATGAAGAGAGCAATAAAACAGTTCAGATCAGTTGGTGTACCTTCCATTCAGTCCTAAAGAGTTATCATAGGTTTTTTATTCTTAAGTCATCGGCTTTTATTTATTGATTTCTTTTCAGATTTTAAAACAGATGAGATGAAAAGAACGTGAAAAACAAGACTAGTTCATGTGCAATTTGATAATGAAACTTCCAAGTGTTTGAAAATGCTTGCTGGAAAAAACTCTTGATATTTCCTCTGTCATGACAAACAAAGCACAGAGGATGGACACATCAATGATGCTCTCACCTCTCCAGGTGGGTATAATGTCTTGACAGAACATTTTTCACCAGGGTGACAGTTTTCCTGTAGGTTTCTTCTCCCAGCTTCTTTGCAAAGTAGAGTTTAGCACGCAGGAAGTAGCCTACCGGCCATAGCCACTCCTACAAAACACAGTGTTAGTTATTTGCAGTGAGAAATAAAGATATATATATATATAAATTAGATATAAAAAATAGTGCTACACCACAATTAAAAGAAAACATAAAGTCTGCACCATTTGACTCCACACATGATTTACATGTTGTGGAAAACTTTTTCTGAGTCATTACTCAACTGATTGAGCTTTACTTTTAGATGTCTTATTTCAGCTGATGAACTGAACTGCAAAAACAAAACACTAACTTAAAGAACTTTGATATATAAAAATCTAAATTAGCTTTCATGAAGTTACTGACATTTCCTATTGTAAATTATAAAGATATTTACACATGTAAGCACTTGTATAGCTTAGTAAGCATATACAGTGTGTACTACAGTTGAATTTGAAGATAGACTGAACGGCTACTTGTTGGACAGAGTTGACTTTAGTTCCTGACCCTGTTGTTCTAAAAGGACTTAAGTGGTTGGTTATCTTCAGAGAGAGTCTTGCAGAAGGGTTGAAACTGGTCACACTCACTGGTCCTTGGTGGTAGTTGAAGCCTTTTGCCAGGTTGTAGTTGTCGTTGTCCAGAGCGTTGTCATAGACACCACAGTACACCATGTCACTATGAGGACAACATAATGATGTCAGTATGAGTTTGCATATGAAGCAAATACGTTACACACACACATTAAACACATTACAACCTTTAGTTAACGGGGTATGATGATTACAATTACAAGCATGGGAGGTAATACTGTAGATTTACCACATGTGTTTAAATAGATCTTTTTGTTTCAGTGTATTAAGTGTAAATGCATTACTCAGGGTCCAGTGTCTTCATTCCCAGTGGTCCCAGCAGTTTCGTCTCAGCCATGTCCAGAGCCTGCCACGCTTTTTCCACTGAAAACAGCTCTGGAGCCTTTAAAAACAGACATCATTTCTAACAATCACAACTCGAGTCACTCACACTCATAAAGACATAAAGACCTATTCAACAATAAAATCTGTTGACCCTTAGAGATGATTCAGACAAATGGGTGCAGATTTCACTCTACGTACCATCACCATGGCAATAGTGAAGTTGGGCCTCAGCTGGTAGTCACACCAGGGGCTGGAGGCTCCATAGCTGTCCTTGTAGATACCTTTTTTGTGCACCAAATCAGGGTGTTTCTCATTGGGGTCATTTGGGATCCCAGATACCCAGTAACATGCTTCAAAGGTATGCTGCAGCTGCTGGTTCCACTGCGAGTATGAGATGAACACCTCTTTACCTGCAACACAGTGAACAGGGTTTATTACAGATTGCCACTGAAATTTAGAATGAGTTCAAGAGTCATTTTTCAACTGTAAACAGCCTCACTGTTTCTGTGTGTATGTGTGTGTGCAATACCATCTCTGTGTACTTTAGCTCCATCATAAGGATACAGTCCTTTGGAATGGAGCTCCACAAGCCAGCGAACAGCTGACTTACTGAGTCCCACTATCTCCACTGCTGCTCCATCTCTAGATGGAGAAAGTAATTCAGAAAATCCATTACCCATTATTTCATTATCAATTAAATCTCTAAGCAATGGTTTCTGTTGACTGATTTATTATTTGGTCTAAAAACTATCATTTAACAGTGAAAAATGTCCAAAGCTTTAAATGTCTCATCCTCAACTCAAAAAGTTACAAACAGAACAAAGTAAAACTAAGAAACACAGCAAATGCACCAATTTGGAATCACTAATGGACCGATAAAATCTAAATTAGCATCAAAAACTGCAAAGTGCAATGAGAAACATAAACTCTTTGACTGGCACTTATTCAAAACAGCTTTTTATAAGTTTTATGCTCACTCTCTAACAGCTCTTATATTTAAAATGGATGTGAGAGAAAGTGTGTGTTGGTGTGTGTTACCTCGGAGTAGCAGGCATGCCTTTGTTCCTCGCTCTCTCACTCTCTCCCATCTTGTCCATCCATGTGCCACAGTTAAAGCGGTTTCCTCCTGTCACAAAGCCCGTAGCTGGATCCACCTTAGCAGTCACATTGAACCCTGGGAAGGAGTGAAAGGGCTCAGAAACACTGTGGTTGGTGACACAGAACAGTTTGGGGAGCTGCTGGTGTAAAGTGACTCAAAGTTTCCCCTTGTGGCTCCATGTAGGACCAGAAAATTATCTGCTGGGTTTGTGCTGTTAAGAATGACTGTTCATTATTCTCTAACACTGGAAAACCTCAACAGACATTATCATTGACTTAGATTACTGTATATGTATAGCTTAATACACACCAACACACCTACACACTGTGTCCTACCTTCATCTCGCATCTTCATGTCTATCTTGGGTCCAGCATTTCTTTCTCTGAAGGAAATTCCCTCTAGGTGGCGCTGCAGAGCCTCCTGAATCACATCAAACAGTGGCTGCTCCTACACATACACACACACATAAACGGACAAGTTTGCAAAGCTGTCCTTGTCACAGATATTTTTCTTTCATTGTAAACAGCCTACCACTGACCTTAACTTCCCCATCAATACTCTTAATGGGATTTCTATTAAATCCATTAATAACTTTAAAAAATACAACGTGGTTAGATACAAGTCTAAATTTTATCGATTATGGGTATCTTACAAAGAATTTAAATTACACTGGGCTAGTCCTGTTTTTCAGTATATTTCACTATACCATATGAAGTATGTTATGATGATCATCCCTCACTTTGGCGCAGGCTACATTACTGACAGGCACACTTTTTTGTCTTTTCTAATGTATTTACTGTCCTTTAAAGATGACTTCAGTCTGAAGTGCCTTCTATCACATCAGAGACTGGTAAAGCAATTCTGTTGGACAACCGTCCTTCGTGCCGATGTAATATGCAGGCAGATCTCAGGTTTGAGTCCCCAGTAAGTAACATTTAGCATGCACACACACAAATATAGATGACACAATCAAATAATTGCTATACATGTGAAGTTGCACTTCAGTGATGATGATAGTTAAGTGTTTGTATGATTGCAGTAAGTGTATGGGATTTTAACTTTGGTGACCCTAGTGGTAGCTTTGAGAAAGACACTGTGACAAACAGCACAGCACACTGCAAACCCGTATTTCAGTGTGTGTAAGAATGTGTGTGTGTGTGCATGCGTGTATCTCAGCTCTACATACCACCTCTCCTGGTTTGCAGGGTTCACAGTCATCAGTAGGATACATGCGAGTGACAGGGCAGGACAGGATTTCATGCCCTTGAGGAACGTGGGTAGCGTAGTCCTGAACAGAAGTACATAATACAGTACATTTTTGATAAAATGTAAATAATTTCCCTCACCTAACATAAGGAATTGAGTAGATCCAAAATATATCCTCTAAAATTATTTCACAACATAAGTTCTTCTTGTCCACCAACCCTGACAGTTCTGTTTGGATGCAAACTGTTACATGTGCACCCTTTTTGTTGGTGGCTGGTTGGCCTCCTACACGTATGCTTCATCGGGGAGCCAACCAGTTTTTAGCCACCTACAAAAAGGATGCACATGTAACAGCATGTGACAGTCAGCTTCTACTGTAGGTAATACAAGGACTATAGAGAATTATCTCTCACAACCACGTTTCAAAAAAATTAAAACTACCCCTTTAAGGTTTTATGTATGATTCACACTCCTTTAGCTCCCTACTCATGTCTTTTTTCCCAATTGTTTTCTGTATTACAGTGTCCTCCTACCTGGATGCACTGCAGCCACCACCACACAGCATCACGACAGTTATATCTGGCACAGCGACCCTCACCCAACAGGTTGGGGATCAGACCGTGACGCAGTGTCCCCGCAAAGGCCAGGATGATGTTACTATGAAGACCATGAGAGAGAATGGTTAGTTTTAGAGTTTAATTCCTGTTGGCTTTACACACTAATGCTGTTATAAATCTATATAAATGTTCAGTTTAACAGTTAAGCAGCTACACACACATGCATACATACCGAGCCTCAGTGTGTCTCCCAGTGAGCAGCATCAGTCCTCTGAGAGCAATGAAGGTGTCTCTGCCCCAGCAACGGAAAATCCCAGAGGAGAAATGAGGAAGACCTAAAGATGGTTAATTACAAGACAGTAACATTAGTAAAATGTAACTCCACCTACTGTGTATCTGTATATTATGAATATTTAATATTCAGATATATCTCTGTCTCACACCCCTGGCCATAAAATAATCAACATATTTTTAAGGTATTTAATTTCCAGGAAACAGGTTTTAAATTAATTACCTCTTATTCTCATTTCTTGCTGAGTATACATGCTTTAACTGTGACACAACTAGCACATGTCATACATTCGCAATCTACTGCTGAAATGCTCAAGAACAGTTCCTGCATGAGTTTATGTGGAAATGGAAGCAGGGATCTATATTCAGAAGAATCTGTGCTGCCAGTTTTCCATCTCAACACCTGGAAACGTTTCAGGAGAAATACTTTAATGGTTGTGTTGTAAATGAAAGTATTCACTCTGCAGGGACAAGCACATCAAAGTTAACATCCGTCTGAAAATGGAGACCAATCACAAGACTTCACTGATTGTATGTTTGGATCTGTGACTTGTTTACCGTAAATAGATCACAAAAAATATTAAAACTCTATTAACTCTATTAACTAAATATACTAATTAGATTAAAAGAGCACCTGACAAACAGAGCTCCTTGCCCACCATGGTTCTGAAAAAAAAGAGACGTCTACTTCTTTGTTGAGTTTTATGTCAGTTCCATAATACTTGTATTACTGATAACTGCTGCTCTGTTCTTTGTCTCTCCTATTCCAACTCTGCTGTGGCATGTGTGAAAAGGTGTAACAAGGAAATGAGGTCATGTTTCTTGATGCAGCTGTATGTGTGAATATGGAAAAGCAGCAGTTCCAGAAGGTTATGCAAGTAATTCACTAAAATTTCTGTGTAACAGGGACATAAGTTTTTGTTGCTAGGATACCTGCAGCCAGGGAGACACAGCACTGCTCCTTCTGGCCTGTGATCGCACTGATGCGGTAGGGTACATCCTCAATTTTCAAAGAAAGGGGAGGGAGGGCGGGAAAGCGTCCGACACCACACATCTGAACTGAACCCAGTGCCAGCTGACGAACAAAGCTGGAGCCATTCTGGATAAAACTGTTTGAACAAGGAAAAAAAAAAAATTAGAAGCTCCAGCAAGACAGGAAATGTGCTTGTGCAAAATGTCACCTGACTGCAGCTAAATGGTTCTTTAAAATTCTTAGTTTAAGTTTTAAAAACCAACAGTTCTCAACAGTGCAGTGTTCAGAGTCCACCTTACCTTGACATGAGTTTGTATGTTGCATCCAGAGCTGTGGTGTAGGTTGACACCAGGATGGCATCAAAGTAACAGGGGATGAGGTAGCGTGGGATGTGTTTCAAGTAGTTAAGCATGGCTCCCAACCACTGACCCACCTGCAGACACACAGTGTTGCGATAGATAATCCGTTTCAGGCTCAGCTTAAATACTGTGGATACCTAGTTTACAAGGTAGACACCAACACCCTCTGAAACTAATAGGAAAAAGTCTTTAGGTACTTGAGTGAATCATCTTTTTAATTTTCTTGACTATTCCAAGATTTGTTGCTCAGGACATGAGCATCCCTCCTTCACTTCAATATGTTGCTTTCAGTTGCTTCAGCTATCCTGCAGAATTATTGTCTTCAACTGACAAGGTGCAGCCGGTGCAGCAGGTCACAAAATGGATCTGTTGTTTGTTGTTTGTGACCCAGGTGACAGCATACATATTTTCTCAGCATGCAAAAAGTGTTTTGAGAACTTTTCTGCTCAAAACAATGAAAAATGACATCAGCAAAAGTAAAGAAACACCTGATGAATAAACTTTAAAAATGGATTTTCATGTATATTCTGAATGTTTACTGTGTGCTTTTTCTTTTTTGTTGTTGTCCTTTATTCCTTTGTTATACGAAAAACCCAGCAGAAAAAACAGGAAAAAGATATGTAAACAAACAAATGAAATACAAGTCTTATTTGGGTGAAGTGGCCCTCTAAGGCTGTCAAAGCCTCACCTGTTCCAGTGGTCCCTCTCTGTGAATCAGTCTGTTAGACACAAAGTCTATCAGCCAGTCTCCCTGTCTGAGGTTAGCACACAAAGGATGGCCCAGGTCATTGTTGGGGCGGATATTAGCCAACACTGATATCAGACCTGCAGGCAAGCAACAACTGCATTTACACTCCGGTCATACTCAGCCACCAAGGTGAGAAATATCAAGGCCAAATATCAGTGTGTTGACCAAACAAGCCTGTCAAGACATGAAATTAAGAGTGCTTAAATGGATGTAATGGGGCTATGCATCATTTAAAGTTGATAATTGATAACTAATAGTTATCTTAATCTTTGCTGCATGTTAATCACAAGGGGAGCATCTGTTAAAGTGCTGTGATTTTAACCAGGACAGGTCAACCACTCTGCTGCAGACATAAGGGAACAATCTTTAAAGAAGATTTTGTTATTTATCATTTAATCAAATTTTACACAGCTACAGAAAATGGTTTTTGTAGTTGGCACTCGCACATTGTTGGAGAATAGTAGAGTTTTTTAGTACACTGTGTACTTACTGATCTAGAAATACACAGAGTACACATATATGTGCTTTGTGAATACCTTGTAGTCCAGCATACTTGAGGCTCTCCCATCCTGGAATATTGTAACAGCCTCCACCATCTTCTTGTTCTTCTGATTCACAGCGAAACAGGAGGATGTTCAGGTCTGCTAATGTCAACTTAGACATCAGCCTGTAAAACACACACAGCTAAAATAAAAACTTCCCATTTCACAGATATGTAGCTCAAAAGGTACTTGCATCTTTTCTTACATTCATACTGTTGTTTGAGCTATTTAGATTAACTATAACCTGATTTACCAATGGAAATTGTGTACATGCATACAGTATATTCTGAACCCTTTGAAATTTTTGTATCTACATGTAAGTCTGTACCATTCCATCAAATGCAAATGAACTACTAGTCTTATTTTCATTTTTTTACAGACATTCCAGAGAGCACCTAAGACAGAGAGGTCTAAAAAAAACTCATTTATTTCCAGTGCAAATTGGTTTAATTCTTAAACTTGTAGCCTTCAGCCTCAAACAGCATTAGTGAGGCATTTTCACAGACCTCACACAGATACCTCTGAAACCTCAAAAGGCTTTACATGTGCAGCAGTGTAATAATCTGAAATTTGATGTGGTAAATGGAGTTTCCCTTTTAAGATTAGCGAATGATTCTTTTCTCTGATGATTAATTTCATTCTTAAAGAACGATGATGTCATACTAAAAGTAAAAGAAAAGCCCAATCAAGATGATATTATTATTATTATTTCCATACAACCAACGGAGAACGATTACAGATTGATGTGTGTGTATTTGTACTCACTGTGCCAGGGGTTTCTGCAGTGCTTCAGGTGAGTTTTCATCTGCTACACTGCCTCTCCTGTACTTTGGGCTGAACTGGGACAGATAATACCTCAGCACCCCAACCAAATTCTGGGCCTTGGGGTCCAAACTGACCCTGAGAGGAAGGGAGAGCAAAAAATGTACAATACTAATGCATTTCATTTTAATTAATCACGGACAGAATGATCAAGTTCCCTGTTCTGTTTTGTTTTTTAATATACTGGTATTTTTAATTATGGAAATGCCACTGATTTCAGCTGGAGGTTTGTATAGGTCTGTTTGGGTTACCTGAAGGCGATGATGCTGCCAGGTGTCAGCTTCTGAAAGGTGATTTCTTGCACATACTCTGATCGACCTTTGGATGTCACTCCAGCTTGCTTCACCACTGTACTCTCCTTTAACTATGTGTGTATATACATAAACATATATTGTCGTTATTTCATTGACGTGCTCATAAATTTTCAACCATCGACACAATTTTATTAAAATAATGAGTAATATTTACAGGAAGGTGCTCTTTTAATTCCACAGTGTATTCTGGCATGCCGTTAATGTAGTTATCATTCTTCTTGTAACTTCCAGCATGCCTTTCCACTGTCCTTGCCTCCAGTACTACTTCCTCTATCTTCCCTTAAGAAAGAGACCGAAAAAATGTTATGATTATCATCATATGAAAGCATTGTTGTAAAACCTGTTAAACAGTTTGTGTTTTTTTAACAAAATTTTGTTACACTGAGAGAAAGTGCAAGACACAAATAAATACAAGAAAGATAATTCAACAAAAATATATGATACTGTCATCATCTTACCAGGTATGAACATGGGTGGAACATCAGTGCCATACTTGTGGGTTTTGGGGTTCCAGAAGGCTGTTCTGCACACTGCCACCACAGACTGGTGTGTGCTGGGACAGTGACGAGTAACTGCAACAATGTCTGCATCAACCTGGTCTACAAACACCTGGAGAGGAGGGTGATAAGAGATTAAAGGTGGACAAGCTGTTTACTGATAAGTGATCTCTAGGACAGTTAGTGTAAACAGACTGCTGAAGTGATCTGAAGCTGCTCTCAGTCTGAGCTGGTGTTTGTGTTTTACAGTACCTGTATGAATCCCTGGGCAGCCAGTTCCTGGTGCAGCTTGTTGAGAGCCAGTTTCCCAGCTATAATGCCTGACTGGGATCCAACCTCACCAGCTGAGGTGGAAGGAGCTGAGGGGTTCCATTTTGGGTAAAAACGCTCCTCCTTTACCACAGAGATCTACACACACACACACACACATAAACAGACACACAAACACATACACCGTAGCTTTAGTTCCTCTGATAAAGCAACAAGTTGAGCAGGTATGCACTGGGTGCTGTACACATACAGTAGATAATATCATCTCATATTAAGTGGCCCAGTGTGTGTATGTATACTGTAGCTTATGATTGATTAGGTACTAACTTACAAAATTACCTTTTGCAAAAGTAAGTGTGTATTACTTATTTATTAGATTCTATTGTCAGTGCTGGAGGTTTTGTAGTGAGTGAGGTCAATTCAAATGAATTTCAGCTCAAAAAACTGTAAAATTTTTAGTAAGTAAAAAAAACCACAGAATTAGGCTAAGGCTTTGTGTTTGTTAATAACCTGATGTGGCACTAATTCGTCGTATCCTCTGGTGGATCCAGTAGCACAGCAGGCCATAGAGACGATGGCAGAGCTTGGAAGAGAGTCTAATGCTGAACGCAGCTGTACAACAAAGAGAGACAAACGCACAGCAGTTAGTCTGAACGCCTAACATCTGGACAGAGTAGCCTGTTACACTGGAACACAGTTGCCTCAATCAAAATGAATTTTTTCACATTTTGGCCATTAAGTTCATAATTATGTTATATTTCTGAAGCAAGTGAAAATATAAAACAGCTCAGCAAAATACTGAGCCCGACAGAGACTCACCTGTATGGGACACTCATTGTCATGGGTTACATCAAGAAACATGGCATGGGCAATAGAGGGCATCAGTGGGCGGAGACTTGGCTGAACAAAAGCTCCAACCGGCTCGCCTCCATAACGATAGACCAATCTGCCTTCTTCATGGCTGTCACCAGCTGACATGGCCTCTGAGGACACCATATACAGTAAGTAAAGGTTCCTGAGAGGCAGAGCAGTAAGCACAACACAATCCATGCTGTGGCAGCACTGTGGACGACTTCACACATTCAAGCTGGGCCACATTCCAATCAGACAGTGCAGGCATCTTTGCATTAATACAAAACACAAGCTTACCTTCAGTGAATACTCTCTGTCTTTAGATAACACATCCAAGTAGATTTTGTAGTATTATATCTTTCTTAATATATTATAGCATTATAACGATAGTTGAGTGCCACTTGTGCCAACCAAGCTCATACTGCAACACTGTACGTCTGTATTTGTGGTCACCTGAACTCGACTAGGCAAGCAAACATAAATACTTACCTTGGTATCCCAAACTATTTTGTTCTTTCTCTGTTTATTCTTTGTTAGCCATAATAAATATATTGTATACAAACAGTGTATGTAGAATGTGAGTGTTTTGTACCTCGTATAAGTGATGTGATCCCTAGCCTGGTTACGAAGACATTATCCAGTTCCTCACTGCCGGTGAACAGCTCAGCCACAACATACAGGTTAGGGCAAACCGTTCTTGCCACATCCAGCATGAACTGGTCGAACACAGCAAAGAAACAAACCCAAACCAGTGCAGACAGTGCCAAAGGTCATGATTTGGAGAAGGGGGGAGGTTTGGTAAGAGATAAGAAAGAGAAGAAGGAGGAGGAGGAGGAGGAGAGTTAATGTGCAGGGGACATAGCCAGTTAGTGATAACAAGCCTCAAAGAAACCACAACATGCAGTCATTCATCCATGAACACAGAGGGTGATAATTAAGAGATAAAGGGAGGGGTAGAGGGAGGGGAAGGGGGGAGATGAGGAAGAATGCAGAGTAATGTGGTAAAAAGAGAATAAAGAGAAAAACACAAAGTTAGTTCATGCATGGGGGATGTACCTCTGATAAGGCTGCTAATTCCCAGCCGGTTAACAAACACATTGTCAATGAGCTCGCTGCCTGTGAACAGTTCAGCTATCACATACAGATTGTGTCTGACCGATCTGGCTGCATCTAACATGGCCTGGACAGGACAATACACCAGCATTACAGACAAAGAGAGAAGAGGAGTCTGCTGTTAACAGGGTAACACTGGTACACAGTGTGTTTTATACACACGTGAAAACTTGGCTTTAGTGACATTTGGTCTACAGGTAAGTGAGATTCTCCTTAAATTGATACTACGCAACGCTAAAAACTATCCTGATGTTATGGTTATAATAAATGAACAGGATTTGGAGATTGTGTACTCTGTGTATTTCTGCCTTGATTCAGTCTTGCATGAACATGTCTTTCAGTCAGTGTTGTTGGGTAAGTTTGCAACACATACTGTTTCCTGTAGGTCTGTCATAAGAATGTGGCCATAGTGAGCAACAGTGTTGTGTAGTTTTCAGGCCGGTTAGTTGATCCTCAGACTAGACAGTACTTGAGTGAGGACACCATTTTGTAGGGTTTTAATGAGTTCATCAAGCCCACAATATTACAGAGCATTTGGCCGGTGTCATGGGTAAGCAAGCTTTTTTTCAGATAAATGGGGGGTGGGGTGGAGGGAGGATACAGTGTCTAGTTTAAGAAACATTTCTCCAGTGGTTTGTAGAGTAACCAGCACTATGACTTGTAGGAGATCAACTGATGACTGTCGAAATATCAGCACATTTAACATAGAGGTGATCTTTACATGCTCAGAAAGGCCATTGTGTATCTTTACCATTCATTCAAATGACACAGAGTGTAAAAAACAACACAATTAGGTGCTTGATATATTGCGCATTGAATTGAAATGCTATGCACAGGAATTTAATTTTCTGGTCAATTAGTATAACTGTATTATGATATGATACATATGGCAATACCTCAGCTACATGCAACGGTGTGGAGTGGCAGTTGTCCAGTCTGACTCCATGGAAATATTTGGCTGTGATTTCAGTGTATTTCTGCATGTGGGCCCACAAGTACGGGCAGTCCTCAGGCCCCTTGCCATAACGGAGTTTGACACTGTCACCCCAGCATATCAGCTCCCGGCGCAGGTACACGTTGGAGCCTATGGGAAACATAGACACAGACAAGTATTGACACTTTCATCACTGCAGATGATTCAACATATAACATCAGTAACAACTAATACTAAAGAAGTCCCTTTTATTGGACAGAAAACTTTGAATGTGTTTTATTCCATTACAATTAATGTGTTTCTTTAAGGTAACAGGTTGAAGTATGATGAACAGAGGGAGAACAAGGTTTCCCTCTTTGTTGACTGGTATGTCAATGTGTTTGTGCTTATTTATTCTTCTGTCCTTACGCTTGTTGTCTCTGACTGTTTGTTTTCTAAGATGCTTAATTTATTGACCTGGCTCAGCAAAGTTGCGCAGTGGATCATCACCCATCACCCAACCGTTGTGAGCCAGGAAGTGGCATGTTTTGTCTGGTTGGTCCAGCAGCTGCATCTCTTGCTCCAGAGTCATGTCCTGATACGGGAAAGTGAAATACCTGAAAAAACAGATGAAAACACTAAGATTCACCAACAACTCAGCCGCTGATCTGATCAAGCACTGACACCTTATACCCCTGTATCCCATTTAAATCTAGTATTACTATATGTCTGGATTATCAACCTCAACTGTTCATAAAGGAGGACCAGGCTGTTCTTAATAACTGACATTAAGGCTTTGGACTAACTTTTTTCACTGGTAGCACTCCTCACTGAAAAATTCAGGAGTACCACTTAAATCCACATAGAATACAACAAATTCATATTTTTCCACATTAACTGTATCACTGATAAATGCTTTGATAGTAACCAGTGCAGTTCTAGAAATAAAAGTGCTGTTCTATGATTAAAAAAAAATCAAACACTGCTTTAAGACAAATTTGTTTTCATGACTTCTTAAACAGGAGCTTCAACACCTCCTCCAACCAAATTAAAAAAAAATGAAAAGTTTAAATTTAGTACTAAAAAATATGGTGTTTACCCCCTCTTACTGGGATATATGTGTAGTTCAAAAACACTTGTGGAGGGAAAGTTGATTGATTTTGTTTTTCATCTGATTATTATTGATGTTTCAGACTTTTGGAGTCACTGTGATGGCAGCTATTATAGACAAAAGCAGTAGGGACATTTTCAGGAGCACCACTGAATCCAAGTAGCAGACATCAGGGTCAGACAGACCCCTGGAGAGAGTTCATAGGTTTACTGCTATTACTGCTGCTGTGAACGGTTGGGGACACTTGTGGGCTAAACTGTATAATGGAGTGAGTGATTTGTTGAAAGTGTGGCAAAAATGTTAGGTCCAGGCGCCTTGCTGGTAAATGAGTTACAGACCAACATCAAACTTGTGAGTAGTGAGGAAGCAGATCAGATGATTGATTACAGAATGTTTGGCTTTCTGTTTGGATTTTGCTTTATTGCTGTAGTGAACTGCCATGCAAAACATTGGCAGCAGATATGCCAATGTTAATGTTTAATGATATATGATTATGATTTTAAAAAAGAGTGAAGCAGACACATTTATCCACATCAGAACATAAAAAATTAAAAAGGTCGGACTACAGGAAATTTTTACTACAGTGCATATAAAGAGGGGCGCAGGAGGGGAGTTGTAACATTAATATCAAACACAACACAATTTGATTATGAAAAAGAATTCAAAGACAAAGAAGGAAGATACATAATAGTAAAAGGAAGAATAGAAAATGAACCAATTACACTGGTAAATGTATATGCGCCCCCAGAGAGCGACAAATACTTTTTCAAGACCCTGTTCGACATTATAGCAGTAGAAACAGAAGGACTCTTAATTTGTGGTGGTGATTTAAATGTGGTTATGAAGCAAAAAAACTTCACACATTACTCAGCTGCTCATTAAGTCCATTCAAGGATAGACTATTTCTTAATGAATGTAAGTGACAAGCACAGAGTGAAAGAATTTAGGATAGGAGGGGCAGATGTGTCAGACCGCAATCCACTTTATTTAAAAATATGCCTAAGTAACAGGAAACGAAATACTGTATGGTGACTGAATGTGGGAATATTGAACAATGAACAACAAAAAGAGAAGGTAAAAGCAGAAATAAAAAGATATATAGAAGAAAATAACAATGGAGCACTAGACCCAACAATAATGTGGGATGCCATAAAGGTAGTCATCAGGGGAAAATTGATAGCTGAAACTGCATACCAAAAAAAGTTAAATTAGAGTCATATAGAACAAATACAGAGAGATTGAGGGAATTAGAGCAGGGTTATCAGAAAACAAGAGAAGAGGAGGATCCAAAGACATATCGAGAAATTAAGATAGTAAAAACAAAGATAAACAACATATTACTAGATGAGGTAGAAAAAAAGAACATATTCCTGAAACAAAAGTATTATGAAGCAGGTTCAAGGGCAACTAAACAACAAGTACTTAATAATATACATAAAATCAGAGACCCTCACACAAGTGAATTAACAGATAAACCAGAGGATATAGAGGACATCTTTCGGGGATACTATGAAGAACTATATACACAACCTGCATTCTCACTTGAGGGGGAAATGAGAGATTTTTTAAATTCACTGGATTTACCATCAATTGGTTATATACAAAATGAGAAACTAACAGCCGATATTACAATAGAGGTGAAAGATGCAATAAATACATAAAAGAATAATAAATCTCCACTCCAATCGCCACTCTTGGCTTCTTTCAATTGGACACTTCGCAACAATAAAATACCTCCATCATGGGCTGAAGCCATCATCTCAGTCATCCCAAAACCAGGAAGAGATAAGGAACATTGTGGGAATTATAGACCAATCTCATTATTAAATGTAGATTATAAAATATATATATTTATTTCTAATCGATTGAATACTTTTATAGCAGAATTGATAGAAGAAGATCAAACAGGATTCATAAGAGGACGTCAAACGCACGATAATATTAGAAGAACCCTGCATATTGTAGATCAAGCACAAAAGAAAAAACAAAGTACTATATTAGTAAGTATAGATGCAGAAAAAGCATTTGATTTGGGAATTCTTATATAAAGTGTTAGAACAATTTGGATTCAGTAGTAAGTCAATACAGTGCATAAAAACATTATACCACCAGCCTACTGCGAGAATCAAAATAAATGGAAACCTGACTGACAAATTCAGTATACAGAGATCAACTAGGCAGGGATGTTGCTTATCATCTACCCTATTTGCTCTCTTCATAGAGCCTTTTGCGCAAGCAGTAAGGCAAAATGAAGAAATTAAAGGAGTTATAGTAAATGGCAAGGAACATAAAATAGGACTTTTTGCTAATGACGTCGTAACCTACCTTGAACAACCAAATAAATCCCTATCTCTATCTTTTGGGATATCAAATTATTGTCTCAAAAACACAAATTTTAACACATAATTACACCCCATCAAAAGAGATTCAGGAATTGTTTCACTTCAATTGGAATGTAAAGAAAATTAAATATCTGGGGGTTACCATCACTAAAGGACTATCTAAACTTTATAAAGCAAATTATAATAAGATAAGCCGAGAGATACAAAAAGACATTGAAAGCTGGTCTACTTTACCCCTAATTGAGACTATCAAAATGAATGTACAACCAAGACTTCTTTATTTATTCCAGTCCTTACTACTAGAGGTCCCCCTAATGCAATTTGTGACCTGGGACAAGATAATATCAAGGTTTATTTGGGGAGGCAAAAAACCTAGAGTTAGGTATGAAACTCTCCAGCTACCAAAAGATAAAGGGGGTATGGGTCTCCAAAAATTGAAAGAATACTTTTATGCTGCCCAGTTGAGGCATATTATATGTTGGTGTACACCAGATTATACAGCTAAATGGAAAGACATGAAGAAAGAGTATGGAGAATACCCAATTCAGAGCATTATTGGAGATGAAGACACATACAAGAAGATTAAAAATTATATGGATTCAATTACAGTGTTTACATTGGAATTATGGCTCAGAGAACTAAAAAAATATAGGATAAAGAAAGAAACAAAGGCAAATGTCCTTAAATGGGTTGCATTTGATAGTAATTTTAGACCAGCAGTGTATGATAAAGGATTCAAACGGTGGGTAAACAAGGGAGTCACAGCATGGTACACTTTACAGAAGGATGGGGAGCTGGAGAGTTTCCAGAAAATGAAAGAAAAATACGAATTAGATAAACATGAGTTCTACAGGTACCTACTATTAAAAGATTATTATAAAAAAAGAAATCAGGATGGATCCCTGCGTGGAAATGAATGGTGTGATTCAAATTATAATAAATTCCTACAATGGAATAAAAATTAAAATCATATCTGCCTTATACCAAAAATTGATGACGAATAAACACTCAACTGAGTATATAAAAAGAAAAATGGGAATCAGAATTTAATGGGAAAATCTCAGATGAGGATTGGCAAGATATGTGGAAAATTCATCAGACATCCACCAATTCACGGATATGGAGGGGATTTTCCTGGAAAAATTTGATTGTTTTTTTTAACACACCCAAGTTCAAGAATAAGTATAAAGGCACAGACTTGCCATGTTGGAGGAAATGTGGAGTAGTGGATGCAGACCACTCACATATTTTGGAAATGCCATAAAATACTGAAGTTTTGGAGCATTGTACACGGAACTATACAAAAGACACTGGGGTATGATATTCCTATGAGCTACATGATACTATACCTCTGTAATTTTAATTCTATTAGAGAAACGCTAAGAGTAAGGGACAGATATTTGATCAAAATACTGTTGATAGCCAGTAAGAAAGCTATTACGAGGAAATGGGGTAAAGCGGATCCTCCTTGTCAGGACCAGTGGATTGGGATAGTAGAGGAAATCTAAACAATAGAAAAACTGACACATCGCCTGAGACTACAACAAACACAGCTGGAAGAAAAGTGGAAAAAATAGACATTATTCAAAACCAAAAACAGCAATGAAGACTACAGACAGAACCAATTGATCTAGATGAAGACATTACGACAATGGATGAACTGCTGGTAATGTAACTCCCAAACAATATTATTCTTATTTTGTATTGTTTTGACTGCGGGTTGTTCATGTATGTCTGGTATGTGTGTGGATGTAGAAATGATCAATAAAAAACAAAGTGATTAAAAAAAAAAGTGAAGCATATTTGCAAGTAAAATTGGTGCTTCTAGTCACACTGTCTTCAAAAATGGCTGCAGGGTTAGTTGTTGTTGTGTGCAGCACAGGTCATGCTGCACACAACAACAAAGAAAAAGCTGATTTTAGCAACTACTTTCAACAGCATTTACGTCTGAGCTGGTAATGATTTCTGAGTATCTTCTGTGGGTGTATGTCATTATCACCAAAGTAACATGTTCAGTGTGTTCAAAACTCTTCATGTGGCATCTTAGTGAGGGGTTTGACATAGTAAATCTTATATTCTTAGAATCTGCTCTGGATTTAAGGTTATGTTCTGCACACAAAAACACACAAGTATTCAAGGCCACATGCTGATGTCAAGTGTTAATGGACTCATTTATGGAAAGTACACTAGCTTATCACTCATCATGTGTTACTCCATCTGTTATGTATATTAATACCTTTCATGCACTTATTTTGAAGTCTTAGAGTACAGTAGTAGTGACATGCTCACTGTTCTGACTGTATTACTTTGTAGAATTAGACATGCAACTCTACAGGACTGAAGGCAGGCGTTTTTCCACTGCTGGTATCCTACGTTTATAGTAAATCATATATAATAAAAAGAAAAAGATTTTAAAAAATGAACTCTCTTTCTTTTTTCATCTTTCCACCTCTTTTCTGACAGCACATACATTACCTATCCCTCCCTTTTCCCTCTCTTTTCAAATCCATATCTTTAAATGTGTTACCTGGTAACCAGAGGGTTTTTCCTGTTTACAGGACCAAGTTTTGGGCCATGGTCTGCCAGACGCTCATACACTACATTTCCCACAACGCAGTTGGCAGCCTTAAGGAAAGAAAGAGAAGAAGAACATACTAAAATCTGACTTATGCACAAGATGCAATGTGCATTTTGGAAATCAAATTCCTCACTTTATGCACACACTTTACAGAGAACATAATGTTCTAATGTGGACAGAGAAATATTCTGGTTAGATGAATGACATGAGGCTTTTTGGCATTTGCAGTATCTATATAACCCCCCTGCCTCCGACTCTGCTGTGGGTCCCATCAACAGGTGTCAGGTTTAGCTCCAGCTTAACTCCCATGTGCTCTTACACAGGGCTAATTGGATATGTCTGGCATTTCTTTCATACTTGGTCATATTATACTGCTAAAATACATTGTAACACTTAAAACTGTACCATCAGCAGGAACGCTGTGAATGAATTTTCCATTTTTACAGGTGATATGAAAGTGTTTGCACAGGACACTTCCAGGGTCATTAGTAAACCTAAAAGTACCTAAAAGCCTATCTCTTTGGTTTAGCAATGCTTTGCCTGGGATGGCTGTAGCTGTTCTGATAAAATGGGGCTGTCTCCTCAAAGACCAAGGTCAAGAGATATGCTGAACTTCACCCTAGATTCAACAGACGCACGAAACTGTCTGTCTGTTAGAAGTTGCTGCATAGTTGCACCCATAGCATTTTTTTTCTTGCCATGATCCAGCACTAATAGAACAGAAAACAGAGTCTGTTTGAATCATTACATGTCTATAGATGAGCAAAAAGTAACTTTATTTGGAAAAGTCCTGCGGGTCACACTGTTGCTACATCACATTTAAGCTCACCTGTTCCTGATGCTGGTGCACAATGTGGTTCTGCTCTGCATTCAGCTCATTCAGTTTCTGCCTCAGCCAACCACAGCACTCCTCGATATGCTGTGGGGAGGAGCTACATAAAAAAGGGAAAGGTAACATGAAATAAAAAATACCACAAATAAACCTTCTGCAAGGTGCTACAGACATCTATCTATACATATTTTACAGACATATCTTACAAGAGCCTCTGGATCACTAATTTAAGATGTTTGTGCTTTTAAACTTGTTCACACTTCTCTCAATGGTAAAAAAACTGCAATGGTACACTAGTTAGGTACCGTATACAATCTGTTTATTCTAGTTTATGAATATTGGAAAACACTATGTATTGTGCAGATTCTCTACGACATGTATGTTTCTTCCACTGAACTTCATGGCAACATCACAGGTCAAGCGGTTACCTGAAATTAATGAGCTTTTTTTTTTAAAGAGATAGGGATGATGTTAATTGAGTTCAAAAGCAGAACCTAACCTGCAAAGATTTATTAAGAATCTTCAACATTGCCAATAAGATTGGCAGTGAATCCGCTGTATGTTTGTTTCAAATACCTGATATCTATATTTCTATATGTACAGAAATATTGGTAGCTTGAAGTTTTTAGTCTAACCTGTGAGGTACAAATGTCTCCAGAGCAGAATCCATGTCCACTGTGTTGCCATAACGGCGGTAATTTGGGTCCTGAATGATCTTCAGACCCTTCATCCCTCCAGTCTTATCATGGTCCGGCTTGGTGCCTAAAAGCATTTACATAAAAATAACATTTAAAGTCTGTAAAACATCCTCTCAAACAAATGTCTCTGTGTCAGCACAGCAGCAGCTTCCTACCCTAATAAGTAAAACCACAAAAATTCGTCACTGAACGCCTAGGATATGTTTTGCTGCCCATTTTGTTTGTTATTAATTTCTTTGACACAGTGGAAACAAATCACACAATAAGGTATTTGCGCATTCAATACAATAAATGGCATACTCCTCAGCACTTTACAACAGAACATTGTAAAATGCTGTTGTCCGACATTAAAAAGCTATGCTATTTTGTAAAACGTAAGTTCTTAGCTGTGATAAAGGCATGTCCACACCAGATGATTTTCAGCTGTTATTTTTCAGTTGTCTGGCTGTACTGATTTGCTTCTCTCTGAATCAGCAGGTGTTTACAAAGGAGTGTATTTTTTCACTTCGGGGCTATTTTATTTCCGCTTTACAGATGTCATTTTAGAGATTGTGTATGTAGGCTCTGAACCCTTCTGTGTATCCCTGCTGGTTACACACAGTTCTGTGCCTAAAACATTCTGTCTGGTCACTGAAGCTGCTGCTGACATGTTTACTAAGTTAACATTGTTTGGTAGTGAACTGACTAACTGATCGACAGCACAAACCATTTTGGAGTAGAGTTCTGAACTGCTCCACAGCACTGTCCACTTTGACCTGGTAAAACTCCCACAGTTTGATCTGAGGATACACATCCTCCCACAACATGCTGCGAATGGCCTGATACACACATCAACATACAGGGAGAGAGATAGAGAGACAAGGAAACACGCTGATTACTTATTGTTAAGTGAGCCTTTTTACTTTAACTTTCAAGGCCTGGGAAGTGCTGCTGAAAAATCTGACAGTGATATAAGCAATTCAAAAGGGTTTGGCAAATTTTCACATGATGCTCCAAACTTAATGTGTACAGCAATCAAACAGTCAGTTTCAACAGCTGTGTTGTCACACACATCATTTCATAGTTTCATGTACATGCACCAGTGTGTGGCTGTCTGAAATCCTACCACTTGAATGTATTGCTTAACAACAAAAGTTAAGTTGAACGAATCTGGTGTCTACTATTTGTCATCCCATTGAGGACTTGGTGTGGACTTCACACTAATTTAGGCCCCTCTTGTGTCAACAGCTACATGAAATTAATGCACTAGAACACATTCAAAGGGAAAGGCTGAAAATAACAGGTTCTTTTTTGGAGGTGATGATCTGGCAGCACAGGAAGCATGAGATCTTTTAAACAGCTAAAAGAAAAAACACTCTAAAGGTCATATTACACTTGAGCTGTCAGTCCATGATAAATTTTGTCAAAGTCTTTTACTGCCAAATATAGTGTTAAGATCTTTGATACATCTCAGTGGCAAGGCATGATGTTAAAACTAACTAATGGTGTCATATAATGCAAGAATCCCACCGGTTGTCACATGTATATCCTTAACATAACAGCTGTGACATGCAAGTTGTGAAGACCAATCTTTTTATAGTTTGTACAGTTTAGCAGTGAGCATGCAGCTCAACTTTGTGTACTCACTTTCAGATGGCTCTCACTGGTAATGTCAGCAGGAAGTCCTTTAGCTTTGTAGCGCCCCTCTGCTATCCTGGTGGTTAAATGCCAGATAGCTCTATCTAAGACCCAGGCTGGCTTCAGGTGGGGAGAGTTCACCAGGTTGTAACCACACTCTGGATGTTCTTTGATCCACTTACTGTTAGCAGCTGTATAAGAAACCAACATAAAACTCATTTGATAACAAGTCATTAAACCATCTTAGGTATGACCAATGCTGGAAAATTAAATGGTGGGGTTGAGCATGAAAGTAATCATCAGAAAGGGTGTGGCATTATTTAACATGATTTCCTAGACTGAACAGATAGTCTTGTCTGAAAACCAGTAAAATCAATATAAATGTATTTATTTATAATTTTGTTGCATCTGCACTTAACATGCAACATTGAAAGGAAATGATCAGTCATGATGTTTGCTACATTAGTACAACCAAAAAAAAAATAAAAATACAAAAATAAGTTTTTGTAAAATTTTAACCTGCAGTGCAGAACTTTTGTCTCCCGAAATCAGAGAGAGGTAAGTCAGTAAAAAATGTCAATATTCTTATGGTGCTACAGGATCTTAGTTGCAGTAGCCTCATCTGAGCCACAGTTTCTTCCCCCTTCAGCTCTATCATGTGAAATGTGTAGCTGATGTTTTATCTTCATTTTTATTGGGACATTTTTTGCCTTTTTGGATTTTTCTACAACAAAAATATGTCAGATCATGCAACACTAAAATTTCAAATGCAGACCATGAAACAGTTTATATAAAGAAAAAAAAAGAAAAAATATAAAGAATTCAGAAGAAGGTCTGCCGCATAAAACACAACCTGTTTTCATCCCTTCTCGGTTGTCAGTTTTGTAGGAGTCAGTCAGATGAACTAACACTCAGTCCAGAGGCAAAAAGTGGTCACTCAATCTTTAACCTTTAAGTCAGGGTCATTTTACTGCCCTTTACTGACCTTTTCTGGAAAAGGATGGATGAGGCGGGTCCAATAACTAACATAACACATGCAACACAAGCTGTGCTGTTTCTTGCTGCACTTCTTCTACCTTCTTTTTCAACTGTACCATCATGTTAGTGATAGTTGGTTCAGCTTTTAATCACATGTTTACAGACCATTTCATGCACATTAATCAGCATACCAACCCAAAACAAGTTTATCATTGATTTCTCTTTCTCTTTACAGTTGTTGACTCCCATGGATTATAGTAATGTCTAGACTGCTGATTATGGCTGCACCTCCTACTGTGATCTTCATCTTGACATTACTATAAGACTTTTATTATTATTATTATTATTATTATTATTATTATTATTATTATTATCATTTTATTATTGTTGCTGCTATGTTTATGATTATTGTTATTGTTATATTCTATGATTAAGCAAGAGCACTTTAACACACACTAAGGGCTCTAATTTCGTGTCGCAGCGGAGGGTGGCGCAGGGTGGCGCACCCTGCACAGTGGTAATTTCGTCCTGCGCACCACCGTGCGCATCCAATTTGGCAATTTGGTAGACCGGGCTGCGCCGAGATGGGTGTGATGGCGCACCAGGGGGAGGTGTCGACAGATTCAGCTTGGCGCAGTGACAATTTCGTGCCAAAACACTGCGCTGAAGGTACGCTAAAAGCTCGCCAGCTCCGACCTGGTCTATTCTCGGCGCAGGCGAAGCGCGCCTGGCGTAGTGGTAATTTGGCTGACAGGCGCGCAGTGCGCACACGTCACCAAAACCTCACAGGCAGGTTTCCAGAGTGTCAG
>JAQMCX010000008.1:1361835-1377205 GCA_029814765.1 Acanthurus leucopareius
TATTGCACTGGTCATATGCTATTCTTCTTTGTATGTGATTAAATCTGAATAAAAATTTGATCACAAAAAAAAAGAATGGTGTGGTGCAATAAATGACACGGACAATTAAGTTATCAGTAGATGACTAAAAAGGGTTGTTCTTGTACATGTCATAATAGCATTTTTGAATTTTTGTACATCCGAATCACTCACTTTTCCTAGACGCCGCCCTCCTGGCATTTATAATATACAATTAAATGTTACTTGGTTGTAAGTTTTGATATAATTTGGCAGAAACTGTATTTATATTTTTAAAAGAACATGTTTTTTGTCTAATGTAGACATGCCTCCCTCTTCCACAATCTGGAACCAAAAAATAAGGAGACACATAGTAACTTTTTTCTGTTTTTTATTCTTATAAAAGGGTAGAAACAAAACAACCAAAAAACTAAATCTCTATGTTTGAAACAACAATGTTTACATGCATTCCCATGCAGTTCTGACGTTGGACTTGAAGTGCAGCACTAGAGTATGAAATGCATATACCTGAGCACCAGGTGATGGGAATGAGGTGTGTAGAAGTGTAAACAAACAGTTCTGACTTTGTCAGTGTGGCAGCATGTCAGTGTGCTTGAATCTGAATTTGCTGACTGGAATCATCAGTGGGACTGAATATCACCAATTGCTTTTACCTACCATAACAGCAAACTAGGCAGCACATATGCAAGTCCATCTGCAGCAAGGCATCTAAGCTAGAAATGAATATTTAGGACCTAATGCAAGACAGAAAATATGTCACGGAGGTGCACTGTACTTCTCAACAAGGTTATTAAAGTTTTAGTTATATTAATGTATTTACTGTTTTACTTTAATTTCACCTTTTTTCGTTTTAGTTTAGCTTTAGTTCATTTTTAGATTGTGTGTGGTAGTTTCAGTTTTGCTTCAGTGTTTCAGAAAGCAGTAGTTTTAGTCTGAGTGATGGACCAGATGTAATGTGTCAAAAGTATGTGGCTACCTGTACATTCAAACACATTTATAAAATGCTCTCCTAAATGCTTCTAAATCAAAGACTTGTACGTGGAATATGAATTTGGAGCGTGGAGCCACAAGTTAAATTTTATAGCGCAGTCTCATGTTACAAAATGACAGCAAATAAACTTGATACCTTTCACCTAAAAACTAATACTAAATTATTTTCAAGTTCTTTTTAATTCTTTACTTTGTACCCATCCATTATCATCTCAGATCGTTTATCTTTAAGGAGTCAACTCTAGTAAGTTTCAGTTTATGAAAACACTTTTCTTTGCTTTTTTTAGTTTTAATTTAGTATAATAAACCTGTTTCTGACAAATAAAAAACACTCGGTAAGGAAGCTTGGGTAATTTACTAATCTCTGTCTCAATTTGACTTCCTAGAGAAAAAAAAATTAACATAGCTTAGAGTAAAATATCAAGTGTCAGCGAATTTATATTGATATGATTAAGTAGTTGACAAATGCAGACGCTTCCAAACCTGCTGAAAATGTGCACACTGAGTATTTAAATAAGAGTTAAGTTAAAGTTAGTAACAGCCGTTCCAATGTTGAAACTAAGAAATCAAGCCAGAACAAGTCACACAAGTTCTAGAACAAGCAAATCTAGTAATTCTTCTGTTTCATTAGAAGAATCACTGGCTGAGGAAAAGACAGCTTCACTTCTACCTGGTGCTGTAGCCTGAAAGAGAAGCATTGTCCTGAGAAATAGGCAGGGTTTCTAGGGGAAGAAAGGAAAGCTAGCGCAGAAATGGAGGCCTCTGCTGCTAAGTTAGCAGTATTAATGCTTCCAGTGATCAAGGATCATTAGTATAATTGTAATTTGAAAAAGTAGCAAGGCTGATAAGTAAAAAGCTGTCAGCTGACTCTAAACAGAGGCTATGTAATGGCTGAAGATCTGCTACAGAACCACGTTGAGAATGCACAAAGATGTTCTGCAGTATATATAGAGAGAGACTTAAGATAGCCAGTGATAAAGCCTTAGGAATGTTAAATCTCTCAGCCTATGCACTCTTTTTGCATGAATGCTGCAATAAATGCAAAAATACACCAACTAAACAATGTTATCAGTAAGAGATATGCTAAACGCATGCCTGAACATCAAGTGGGACAGTCTGATGGAAAGATACATTACATTCCTCACAATGAAGTGTACCAATTCAAGTAAGAAACTCTTCCTGTTGTATTTGACTACGCAGCAAAGTTTAGAGAAAAATTTTCCACCAATAAACTTCTACAGGGCCCGTAGCTTGATAGTTTTTTGTTTTGAGTCCTCACACAATTTCGACAAGAACCTGTAGCGCTGTTGCAGATGCTAAATAGCAATTCACGATTATCCAGAATAGAAAATATGTAAGTGTGTTTTCATCCACTGAAACTTCAAAAAAAATTAAATTCTTTCAATTCAAAAAAATGTTTAATGCTACATTATTACCTGAAAACAATTACAACCTGAATCAATGATTCAATGAATCAATGAAACAAGCATTAAAAACACTAAAAACTCTGTTGATTTAAAGAGGCAATACCTTGTTCCAGTCGGAACAGCGTCCTCTCCAAGTTTTCCTTGTCGTTCAGCATGAGGACTCGGATCTGCTTCAGGTGCTGAGGCAACATCATTAGAAGATCTCTTCAAAGTGAACTGATCCCTGGCCTCCTGTAAAGAGAAACATACATATTACTAAATAGTCAAAAATAATTTATCAACACTAATTAGTTTACTGAAACATTTTTTATTTTCTAAACTGTATGAATCCCCTAAACAAAAGAGAATGTTCCCTGTCAAACCAGTGGAAACATCTATGGTAGACCTTAAACTAAGTGGATAGTTCTCTACACAATCACCATCATCAAATCACAAAATGAGTTTACATCTTTGGAAAGAATGCTGTTCCTCACTTATAAAAATACGTTTATTTTTTCCCTTCAAGCTAAGTGTATCTTCATTTTATTACAAGGGTTTATTTATTGACATGAAGCCATTAAACAAAACATGCACATACATACACTCATAGAAAAATGTGTACGCAATGCTGTTTGTTCCCCCCTAAAAGTAAAGTCTAATTGGGGCTCTACTGCACAAATTTATTTTCCAATACATGGAAACAGTGAAGACCGTACTAACACAGACTGGTGTTCAAGTAAAAAATAACAGCACTTTGTAAACCAGCTACACTTCACAAATATCTGGGTGACAGAGATGTGATGCTATGCACTTGGAGGCAAAACAAAAAACTCCTTGTTTTCAGCCTTAGTTTTTTGCTCAGTTATTTTGATACTTGGATGACTGCTTTTTTCATTATGTGGAGTAAAGACCACTACATTAAACTCAAGATCAATTATACTACTACAAACTACAGAAGGACAAATAAGTTATAGTACCACATAGAGAAATCTATGCTAAGGTAACAAGTACCAGTTTCACAGCTACTACAGAAATATGTTCTGCTACTGTAGATTTAATGCCAGTTTTCTGCTTTTGATGACTGTCAGAAGTATCAGAACACAAAAAGCTAACAAAAAGCTTCAAAGGTGCAAAACCATCTGTGCATCACTCAAAAACCCACCAATTTAACAAGTCAGAGGGGGAAAAGGTAAACTATGACATTCTTCTAAATACAAAATGCACTGACTGAAATGATCAGCTTTTAAATACTGACAACTAATCAACAGGTTCATGACTGATATAAATATCTTATCTCTGTTTGTCAAACTGGCATGGAGATGAAAAGGAAAGATTTTTCAGGCAATCACTTGATTGAGACACGCACTATGCAAACTGTTGTAATGCAGTAGCACAAGGAAGTACATGAACAAAAAGACAATAGCTGCTGGAAATAAGGGATTTTGGGCAGTTGGTGATTTAACCTTGATTGGAAATCAAAGTCTGTTAAACACCTGGCACAAATGCACTGAGTCATAGACAAATCTGACCCTTAAAAACTGCAAGCAATGACCTGTAATGATGAGGGTAAAGGATGAAAGTAACTAAGTCTATGTACCTGGGCAATGAACATATAAAGTGCATTTTTACATACCTGTTACTTCTACTTCAGTGTATTTCAAAGCCAATCACACTATTGCTACAAGTCCTGTACTTTATATTGTAACAAATACAGTGCATTGCAATTGATTAAGCTACCCAGTATTACATATAAAATAAAAATTGAAATTCTGCATTGATCAAATATTTTTTAATCGCACATTCCACACACATTAAGCATTTTTGATAACCAATTAATTATTTTTTAAGGATTACAAAAATATTTTATTTTTATAAGGGACATTGTACATTGGAAGTTTTATTTTGATACTATTAATATGCTCAATAGTGGTGACAGTTTAGTTTTAACATGTAGGTAATAATCTATATACCGGTATATTATATAAGAAACATAATGTGTATTAATGAAAACTATAATTCTAAAATTTAGACTGTAGGACTTTCACTTCTCAAGGAGTACTTTTATTGTTTGGTATTACTACTTTTACCTCAGCAAAGGATTTAAATACCAGACATCATACACCCATGACTATTTTAGTGTCTTGGATTATGGGATTACATTACTCTTCCACAAACTCCAAATGACACTGTGTACTTATTGTTTCCCAATAGTGAGCAATCTGACTTTTAAAGCACTTTATGTAGATATTCAGATTAAGATACCTAGGTTTAGCCTCTAGAAGGTGGCACAAATATTTCACTAATGTCTGAAACACAGAGTTGCATCTCTTAAATGACAAACTCTACTAGAATCAATGCAGGACATCCAATTTTGTTGAAGTTTATTCCAGGAACATCTCTTGTCATGTCTGGATTCACTGGAATTCAATTACATGTACAATACCTTATTTTGCCCAGAATTTCCTTGCACACCCACATGGACGCATGGGTGTAGTTTGAGCACAGCAGTAGTCATACACTAGCCCAGACTCGCACACAGAATCAAATCCTGAAGTTTTGGTTCAGTAGTTTGGTTCAGTTCTTCAGTGACTAGCAGGTTAATGCATCCTGAGTCAGTGAACCTTGCTGAACCCTCCCTCTGAGCCTGCGCAGTGCTTTAGTCTGACCAGAACAAGGTCAGGAATCCAGTCGTTAATGTCAACCTACCTATTTTTAAAACTCTTCCCTCTCACTTGGCACAACCATTCAATACTGACACAGAGTGTAAAACAGACTTGAGCTATAGATGTACAATCACACCGAAATGCCGGCAGATGACTGTTCGCCACGGTGATGCAAGAACCTGCAAGTCTCACGTCCCGTCTAGAGCTAGACTCCAAATTCCGTTTCAAAGAGTCATACTTTAACATTACGTTGCTTACTTGCATAATCTTATTACCCGTCAAATATAATAAAAAGCACCAATTTACCTTACAGTGACAATTAAACAATTCGGCAAGCATATAATCTATCAAACAGTACCTTATTTCAAAAAAGCAACGAAATGAACTTGTGTTTCATTGGTACTTTACTCAATCAATCCACCACAGACTACCCTGCAGTGGGCGGCGCCGTCAAGTTGGAATTTTACTGAAAAAAATATTGAACGGCCAGTAAACTTAAGAATAGGTCTATATTTTAATGGCGTGTTGCATATGGCAATATAAAATACATTCGTCATTGCAAAAGGTAACTTTAAAAACGTGTAATTAAGAGACTGCATTTTGAGTTACAAAAATCTCAAAACAACTAAGAATTTGTTTCCCTTATTAGGGCAGAAAACTGAATTACCAAGCACAACGTCAAAAGCATTAAGTTTTGGATGTAGCGTAATAGTTATTGTAACGTTAACTGAACTTAGGTCAGCTAGCAAATGCAGCTACCGTTAGTGATGTTGCCCTAGCCATTAGCAAGGGATAACCCGTAAAGACGTAATGAGAGTTGATAATATTACAAAATTAGTGCAAACACCCTATTAAACATGCAAGCGCACTCACCTGTCAATTGTGTCTTCAGTCAGTCACAGCAACAGGAGGACAGTTTGCAGGCAAAGTAACAGCCTGTTCTCTTTTTCCTGGATGTACAGTGGCTGAACGGAGGGGGCGTGATCCGAAAACCACTTCTCTTACCGTAATAACTCGAGTTATACGCAACAAAAATGAAAAGCACATTTGCTCTTTCTTTGATAGAAAGTTAGGGTTCATTTAGTATACATTTCAAAAATAGATCTTCTTCTTGAAGTTCGTACAGGAGCTTTAGCCAGTCTGCTGAAGTACTAAACAGTGTTACAGTATATACCCTCGTCTGCATTTCTGTTCGAGCCCAGTCACAAAGCTTATAAATGACGATTCTTAATATGTTTATATTCAGGACAGGTTGAAATGGGAACGGTTATATTTTTCATGCTATAAATTTTCAAAGCACTATAAATGGGAAAGTGTTGATCTATTGTTAGTTATTTTAATTGGGTCTCACTTAGACAATAAATCCTGTTAGATTGGAAAAGGAAACCTGTGCGAAGGATAAATCTTGTTTTCTGGCGAGTATATGATACATTTTATTAGGATATTGCCGCCAAAATGCTCATTTTCAATTGCATCATTTCTGTTGCGCAATTTTTAAGCTTATTAAGACACATACAGGGCCTTCATCACGTACACATAAACAGACAAGGGCGTTACATAACCTGCCACTGCAGTGCAGCTGTGTTCCAGAGAGCAGCACACCAGGCTCACACTGTCATCGCACCGGCTACAAATGGCCAGGAGTGTGTCATCCATTGATATGAGAGAGACAAATTAAAATGAAACCTGAAATTATGAATTATGCTTAATTTTTGTGTCTGTGATCAGATTACTCTAAATGATCTATTTTTCTGTAAGAGTTATGAGCTAATATTTAAAAGTTGTAGCATCTCCACTTTTGAACTTCACCTTTTTCTCTTATTTCATTCAGTGTATCTGTCAACAACACATCAAAATATCCAGACCAAGTGATCTTCATGATTCGACAGTACATTTGAACAAATACAGTACCGACATTGTCATACATTTGTCACAGATCTGTTATCTCATCTCTGGTATTTAACCATCTAAGGCATACATTTTTCTTTTGGGGGGGTAAAATATTTTACCTCATCTTGTGGGAGCTTAGCAGTCCCTGATTACATGTCCATTATAAAGAGAATAAAATATTTCCAGGGATCCTCGCACCCGCCCATCCCATACTCAGATTTTGATTTGTTGCCTTGGGACAAAATGTGCTATACAGGAGGGACACAAAAGCTTAAAAAAGTGAGCTTTTAATAAAAACCTGATTAAAAAACAAAAATAATAGGAGCAAAAAAAGTCACAAAACTGCGAAAACACACACAAAACTAGAATGAAATAACAATCTGTGTAGCATGCAGAAATAAGGCAGAACAAAGCACAAAGATGCAGAACCAAGTTCAAGAAATCATATTGAGGAATGCAGACAGAGCCAACAAATGATAATAGACAAAATGACAAAGGGGGAAAACATTGAGACTATAAATACACTGGGTGTAATGAGACTCAGGTGGGGTAATCAATACAGGTGAAACACACTAGGGTGGGGCAGGTGATCACAAAAGGAGGGAAACTTGACAGGATATTAAGAAATGACAGAGACAAGCTAAGTATTAACAAAATAAAACAGGAAGTACAAGAGACACTGGAAGATACAAAATAGGACTGAGCTAACAGTACAGCACATGAGAGGTACTGAAACACCTAGATTTTCTAGTATGTAAGATACATCGAATGAAAAAAACAAGCCATATAAGCATTATACAATCATGCTTTGACAAATATACAAAATAATTCCAATATTCATCCCCCATGTGGGCCTGAAGGGAGAATGTGGAAAGTGTCCCTGCACTAAGAAAAGTAAAGATCAAAGATGGACAAAGAAACAAGCAGACATCTCTTTAATGTGCCATCACAAGCATTTAGTAAATTATGAACTTATATTTTAATGCCATTGCACATTGTTATTATTTAATATGTTTTGTCACTAATATAAGTTTGTTTCCCCACCAATGAAAGATAGGTACTGTATTTGGAGTCCTAAGAAATCTTAAGAAATAGGAGGAAATTGAGCAAAACCGTTTTAGAATTTCTTCTTGATGGTACAAATGATACTGTTTATATATTCCTGAAAAACTACCTAATATAACAACTGAAAGGTGTAGGACAAAACCGGTCATGTGCTCCGCCTCTGCTACACTGATGTAAACAGGGGAGGTTTGTCTTTTTATCTGTTGATCTAAAATCAATAACTGACTTCATAATTTTACTGGTATTAAGCTGTATGTTGTTCCCTGTACACCAATCTGCAAGTTTGTTCATATTCTTCATTTAGTTTCCCAGTTGGTGATAACATGAGGGTGTAACTGTCTAATAAAAGTTCTGTGCACAAACATCATAAAGAGTATATATTTCAAAGGTATTAGAATGTGTGTTATCACGTAGAATTTTTTGGGGGTCAATACATATATGTTCCCAAATTACAGCTGACCAGTTCACAAAAAATGTGAAATTGGTCAAAGAAAAATGAGCAAAAAGCAACACAGTAACAGAATCTAGTCCTAGAATCTGTTCTAGTACAACCATTTAGAGCAGCGAGATGCCAGGATGTGACATATGAAATTTCTGATCTGGAACTTAAATGCTTCTCTGTCAGTCTTCACATCGAACCTGCTCCATGTTGGATAGGCCTGTCCTACAAGTGTAATATCATTAAAGGTAGTCTATATGTGGTTATTGCATATGAGTTATTTAACATCATGGTAGCTTTTCTGTTTGTAATCTGCCAGGATGACAGATTACAAACAGATTTTTCCATCATTGTTAAAAGAATTCAGTCAATGACAGAATGACTTTGACCAAAAAGTAGACGTACAAAATCATGCATCGAAAAAAAGCTGGACTCAGCCATTCTCTCAGATGTGTCTCTGCAAGAAAAAAGGTGAGCTTCCCTTCCCCTTATAAAGACTCTGCCTTTCACCTGGGTCCTGCTGTTAGACTTTCTGTTGAGTAGGTGATGTAACCAAAAATTTGTAGAGTTACAAGTTGAAGGATATTGGTTATTTGTAATAAACAAACTGTTTCAGATGGAAAACAAACCAATTTGATGGCAGAGACATAGAGAAAAGGAAACACTTGAGAAAACACAGGGAAACAAAAAAAGAAAAGCTCGAGGAAGCCTCAGTCAGTTGACATGTTGTTACGCAGTACTTGAACTAGAATGTTTCAACACGTTTACCCAACCCTAAACTATTTCACAGCTGAGTTAACACTTGGGTTACATACAGACAGGAAGAGGTGGTGAAAAGTAACTAGATACAGTTACTCAAGTACTGTATCTGAAACACAATTCTTAGGTACCTGTCCTGTTCCAGGGATTTAACATTTAATGCTACTTTATATTTTCATCACCACTTTATTTTTTCACACCACAAGTGATTATCTACTTGAGATGATAATCACTTTTAGTCTACTAAATGATAGTAACTTAAATACCATATTGACAGTTTTAACATGTATAATGGGCATATCGAATGTGATGCACTTTTATACTGTAAATTAAGCAGACTTGGGTGTAATGATTATGTAATCAGATTTTTAAGAAAAGTAATTAGCAACTGAAATCAACCCAGATTATATTTGTCAAATGTCTGAGTGGGTTTAAGTTACACTGTTAAAGATTACTTACATTTTGCCTATGTCTTTGAATAAATGAAATTTACAGTTTTCCATTACTTCAGCCAACCAAATTCATTTTTATTTCATAATTTTGTCATAAATTGCATTTAATAAACATACTTAACTAGAACCTTCAAATTGTGTTAGTGTCACTTTATTGTTTAGTAACATTCCTCAACTAATATTTTTGTGTACCACTGAATGAACATATGGGATCAAATGGGCTTAATACAGGTTTGGCAATTGTTTTTTTTGACCAGAATATCTGATAGATAATGACCTTATAAATCAATATGACTTCACTCTGACCACAACTACAATGCTCCTCTTGTACACAAAGCAGGTATAGGTGAGAAAATGTTCAAAATACCTACTCTGTTGTCAAATACAGGTGTAAATAATATCACAATAAACATCTGTGCTTGTCCTCTTATGACATGCCAAAGCATCAGCTATGAAAACTTCTGTGAATCTGTTTCATTGAAGGTAGCTTTCAAAAATAGGTTTTGATAGAAACTCTTTTAGGACCCACTTTGGACCAATTGAACTCTTTTCCCTCAGAACAGCCCAACCCCTGTGCAGTAATTCTGAAACAGTGGACACAGTTAGAAAAGCGGGTCATGTGACACCATGAAAAACACTTTTCTGGAACGTAATGGTAGAAAAGCAACATCTTAAAACAACGAATACATTTTTCTGAAAGAAACAAATGTTTAGATCTAACTCTGTATAATCTTTAAAGCCTGGGTCAATAAAAATAAAAACAACCTTGATAAACAATATCAGTGCCAAACTGTCAGGCCATTTTTGTGTACAGGGATCTTTTTTAGCATATACACCCGATGAGCAACTTTTATGCATGAATTAGGAACCATTTGGGGACATGCATTAAATTCAATTATTATGCATTTTATTATATGTTAGGAAAAGCTTTTTAAACAGTCCACAAATATAATTTTCAAGAAAAATTCTGCTTATCCTGATGTACAGTATAATGTACAGTATACAGTACAGTATATAGGGGTAAAAGAAAATATATATGCAATAAGTTTATGAAATCATCCTTCCCCACAGGGAAAAGGTCACACTTGGATGTTTCAATAGTTCATCCAATAGGTTGTAAAACTGCTGCGATAATTCCTTGTGCTTCACTTCAAAACACACACACACACACATACACACACAAACACTCATACGCACACACAGCACTTTAGCAGTGGAAAGGACAGTGCACTCAGTCGTGTATATACAGTCCTGCTTGGAAATTATTTCACAGAGTTGAGGAAAGACAGTTTCATTGTACATCAGAAGAGCGGTGAGTACAACAGCTTTATCATTTACTTCTGTCGAAGAGTTTTTTTATCTTGAAGTTTTCCTGGAAGAATTTTTACTTCTATGCCAGTGTTTTTTAAGTTAGAGCAAAAGTCATTATTTAAAAGTACTGTAGTTATAAGAACAGATAAAAATATATTTTAGTCTTAAATGTCTCTTTGCTGTTCTTCCTACTAAACATTGTTGCTACATTAAAAAATATATAGGGTCACTGAAGCTTCATGTACTTCAGTGCATGTTGATTACAGAAGAAGTGAAGGCAGATGGCATTAGCGTGGTTTTCAGTGAGCCAGGAAGTATGACAGTTCACACTTTTTTTCCAAAAGCATAAACAACAAAATATTTTTAAAAAATCAGTAATAGGTGTGTGAGTTTGATAAGTACAACCAAGATATACAGTAAGTACTTCTGACAGCACGTGTTGGATGAAGGTGTGTGTTAGTCTAGAACCGAGGTGTATGCAACATTATGCAGAGTGGTGATTTTGTATGATAAGACAGATGTCTTGACTTCTAATAAAGCAATTAATCATTGATTTATCACACTGTGTTACACGCTACAGTGCTATCTTACCTTAAATTGGCTGACTATTAACTGCTAATTGCTGACTTGCATTCATATTAATGGAAGTTTGCTGATACTATCAGAGGTAGATAAATGTACTAGAGATTGTAACCATTAGAAAATCCCCATATTCATTACATGCAAGTAACAAGGAGGATGGCTTGAGCTACTTTTTTCAGTTCGTTGCTCATTATCATGACATGATTACTGTACCTTATCTTTCAGGGTGCAGTGTTACAATGAACTGAAACTTTTGGCACTGTACCTTTGGAGTCATAAGCAAAATCCAGGATTCTCCTGCTCATAGAAGATATTTCAACATCTTCATTAAGGATGTAATAAGAGATACAAATTGGATATTTTTGTAAGGTTGATGTGTTTGCTGACTCACTGTCACGGTCTGTTTGGGGACTTTATTTGAGTGTTAGCATGAGTCAGATCAGATCAGTCACCTCAAATGTCTAAATTTATGGAGAGGAACTTCACCAATTTATTGAAAAAAAAACATAATGGTGGGAGATTACTCTGCTTTGGTTGGGAGACCACAAGTACTCCAAAGTAAATCTGTGTTACAAACATTGAATTTGAAAGACATGGGTGTGTAGAGTCATAAAGGTGTAATGAAAAGATGCTAATTGTTGCATCATTGCACTTAGGAGTTTTTCATAGCCTGATCTGTACAATTCTATTAGACTATTTGCTTCATTGACATTACATTCATTCTCATTTTAGTCTCATTTGAGTGCAAACTTAATAGAAGTACAAAACTGAAATATAAGATGGCACTATTAGCAAGGGGCTCAGAGCTGCTGAATCATATGTGTTCATTTTATTTTACCTGCTGTTTTAATTTGTAAACGCATGTCTAATCTCTTTCAGTCTCATTTCCTGTCACGTTTCCCTCCCTCCAGTGGTTACCCGCCTCGCCCTGATGTGTTTCAGCTGTGATGATAACCATACCTGTGTCTAATTATTCCCAGTGTGTATATTGTCTCTGTGTTTCCCTTCTGTCTCTGGTAGTCTGTTTTTGTTCTGTTTGCTTCCCTGTGTCTTTTGCGCTTGTGTTATATTACTTTGTTGTTTTATCTAATTTTTGTTCATTCCTAGTTTTTTTCTGTCTCTTTCATTTTTTTCTTTAATTATCACCTTTTTTAAATAAAACTTTTTTTCTCATTCTTTAAGTTAGTGTTTTTTCTTTTGAGTCTTTTTATTTAACTCTGATGATTCGCTTGTTTGGAGGACTCCTTATTGTTGCAGAAGGGGCAGCAATGGAAGTATGGATATAACTTGTCACAAACAGAGAAACCATTTGTGGATAAGACTAGAAATCCTGCTTTTGGCCATGCTGAATTTATGTGGGAAGTGCAGGAATATGTGATGTCTTTCATTTCAGACTTCATGGACACCTTGTAACAGTTTATACTTTTAGATGGCAACCATGGGCCCATGTTGGCTTCTCTTTATCTCCGTCTGGGTGTGCTGGTTGGTGCCAGCAGATTGCTACAGAAATGGCAAGGTCACCAATGTCTGTGGCAGCATGGAACCCCAGCATGGTGTACCTGGTGAGACCACAGACAGTCCTTACCGCCTGGAAACCAACAGCACTACATTCAGTACTGCAGATCGGATCCAAGGTAGGTAACAACTGTGACAAGTGAGTCAGAGAAATTGACAATAGTTTTCAAATGTGCACTCTGAATGGTACACTAATTGAAAAAGTCCCCTATTACAAATATTAAGGCGTCTGGGTTGATGACAAATTTACTTTTGAAAATCATATCAACAGATTGAGTCAAGATTGAATCAGAATTTAAGGATGCAACTTGGTTTTTTATAGAGAGAGGTCTCGCTTCCCATTTTATTAGAGGAAATTGAATTTTTTATTTTTATTATAGGAAATTTAATTTATATATATATATATAAAAACTCAATGAATTTACTCAATGAATCAACAGGACAGAACAAAATTCAGACTCCATAGGGGAATAACCATAGTCACATAAAATTTAGTGTCCTTACTAACGAGACAAGTGTGCTAACAGTTTAGATGAATAAATAGAAATGGTTGTTTACCTGAATGTAGTGTGCTTTTTTTTAACCTTATGAAACACCCTATTTTAGTGATCCTGACTGGAAGTTCATATTTTGAGGGCTTCTTGCTTCAGGCCAGAGATGCAGCCAATCAGGGCTCAGTTTCCACGGTTGGCACCTTCACTCTGACTGATACCCAGAAGACACAGCTGCTCACCTGTAGTAACCACCAGGTGTACATACACACACACACATTCCCCCAAAGGACACAGGCATGTAGTTAGAAGCAGTGGGGAAGTTCCATGAATTCTGAAAAACAAAACACACTTGGACACATAACATGGAAAGTTAATAAACCCTCATTTGTTTGTTAAACATAAAATACATAAAAAATGGAAAGTATTAAGTAACTTTGAGTGTGACTGTGTCCAGGGTTCAGCGGTAAGCCAGACAAGTGATGCCAGGGAGACAGAAGTGGTTGTCATCTGGAATGCTCCGACTAATGCTCCCAGACAGGTTCAGTTTTTGTGAGTTAATTATATTTTAAATGCCACTTTAAATCTGGCCTATAAAACTTCTGCTGAACAGGGGTAATTTTGTCACATGTGATGACTATTGTACAACCGGATATGCAGACAAAATAGCCTACCAGTGGCACAATGAAGAAGAGTCATAAAATCAGTAAACTGACTTAGGACAGCTACACTACATCACGTGTAAATGTTATTACCAACAACAATAACTAATCTAACTGGATATAACTGTGCTCTGTGTAGTAGAGAAACAATAAAAGAATAGACCTCATCTCTCACTGTTTTATCATTTTTTTGTCTCTTTTAAAATAGACATTGAAGTCACTCAGTAAGTTTGCCACAGTAGTCCTGTAGCAGTCACATTTGAGTAAAATTCTCCTGAACTGATTCAAAGATATGTTCGTACGTCAGTGTGGCCATGGAAATCCTAGGCATTATTTTTAAGGGTCTGTATATTTTTTGGACTGATAGCATGTGTTTTTGTCTGTATGATTTGCAGTGCAACTGTAGTAGCCCATTACAATAAGTTTTGGGTGAAGCTTCCTGGACCAATCATCTCTCAACAGGGTGCCACTCTCCATCCAGACACTACATCTCCTATACAAACAACGTCACCCTCCATCCTGCCCGGGCCTGTGAGTGCTATATTTGGAGTACTGATTTCAACACTGATCATCTGCCTGAACATACAGTTACATGTAAAAACTAATAACTCCCCATCATTGTACAAACACATCTTTAGTTTACTTCTGTAGGATGTGGCCAATCAAAATCCTGCCTGCTGGATCCTCCAGACTGTGACCCAAAAGAAGATCCCAACTGCTTTTTCCTGTCCATGACAACAGTGGAACCAAGCAAAACGGTTGGGATTATAATTTTAATTAAAGGGTACATATAAGAAACCAGAGAAAGACTTACAGAAAATAATGTTTCCAGTAAGGTGCTTCATTAACATTTTTATGTAAATAAATCAATAAATTGTGTCACTGGGATTATTGGTAAAACTAAGCTGCTAGACTGCCATATAATGTCATGAACTGAGCAGACAGACTGTGGACCCACAAAACAGAGCTGAGGCAGATGGTTAACAAAAGACAGTTTAATTCAAAAAAAGGTCGGTACACAGGTAGTCAGTCAAACCAGGCAGAAGTACAAAATCACTAGGCAAAAATCAGGAACCAGAAATCAGAATCTTAAACATACACGAGGGGTCAAAACACGAGGAAAACTA
>JAQMCX010000008.1:1377305-1403974 GCA_029814765.1 Acanthurus leucopareius
CCCCCCCCCCCCCCCCCCCCCGCCCCCCCCCCCCCCCCCCCCCCCCCCCCCCGCCGCCCCCCCCCGCGCCCCCCCCCGCCGCCCGGGCCCCCGGCCGCCCGCCCCCCCCAAGAGAGAGAGAGAGTACTGTGAATGTCCATGTCTGTCCTTTTATAAGTGTGTCAGTGTGAAAGTATGAGACTGAACATGTGTGTGTTGCAAATGTCGCTAAAGCTGCTGTTTTCTGATTGGCTACTGCCCACACACATTCAATATGCACCCCGCTGGCACTGAGACGTGTGCATGAGAGAGGGGGAGAGAGTGGGAGAGAGACAGGGGATATAAAGAGGAAAGACAGGAAAAAAATAAAGACAGAAGAGATCTACAGTGGTATAAGAATAGAAACAGAATAATTATCCACTTAAAAACGAGTGTAAACACTTGGCATCACAGCTGGCACAGCAGGTAAGACACCACTCTGGTTACATTTTTTTTTTGTTTAAGCTTGCCTGGAAGTTTTTGGAGTGGTGTGAAATACATTGACATTACTAGAAATTTAAAAAAAAAAGCTAAAATATTATTTGTTTGAACAGATCATTTTTGCTCTTGTGGTTTTCTGTGTGGTTCATACATTTTAAGAGAGATTGTGAAGCTTGGCATAAGAATTGTGATACTTGCATGAATGTGGTCTGTAGGGGAAAAGTAACACAATTAAGTTAGTTTTAAAATGCAAAATCAGATGATATTCTCACCCCAGTGTGTATTCACTGTGGAATTTTGAGGATAATCAAACTCAAGGAAAAAACTTTGAAAAAAGTACACAGAGAGTTGGCATTCCCAACAGTCCCTGTAAATTATGTACATGTCTGTGCTGACGCCACCCTCAATATATCTGACACGTTTATTGTGGCTGCTTTAGACATTCTTACTGTATCAGTTCTGAAGACACTGAAAAAAGTTATTACTTTGAATAAACCAGTCACAGTAGTGGGCATGTGTGAAGAGTGCATGCTGTCATTTGTAATAGCCCGATAGCCAAATTCAATTAAAAGTAATACTATTTAGTCTCTAGTGGTAACCAAGAGGCATTCTGGGAAATGTAGGAAAATACCAACAGAAATGATAATGGGCAGAAGAGAAAAAGTTGTGCAAAAATGTACCTTTGATCATTTACCTATAGAACACTGTGATATTAGTGGTGGTAAGCAGTTGTTTAATATTTTGATCAGAAAATGTTGATCAATATTTCACCACATTATGCATTACATGCATGCAAGCGTAATAGTCGTATGGTAGCATAGCATACAGTTTTTGCAAGACAGCAAGACAGCATACAAAGCATCTTGAGAAAATTAAATTGTATAAAGAGCCAAACTCTTGTGCTGTAATTGTATCTGTAAACCACATGTCATTGTAAAGACACATGCAGAAAAAATAGTCAATTTAACCAATTGTCTGTTGTCTATTTACCTGAGGGGTAAGTTACATTATTGTAATCTATAGCTCAATTGATCAGTGAGTGTGGAATACAGGAAACATAGTTGATGTTAACACAGAGTGAAAGGCAGAGGAAGGGTGTGTGTGTGTGTGTGTGTGTGTGCGTGTGCATGTGTGTGCATGTGTGTATTTGTGTAAGTGTGTGTGTGTGTGTGTGTATGTGTGTCTCTGTACGTGTGTGTTAGCTGACAGCACAGTGTCATCTAGCTGTGACCTTGTCCTTCATCTACTAGTCAAGAGAAAAGCATGTAATGATTTACTGTGTTGATAAAATCCACTGCATGCAATCAGAGTGAAGCCATTTTGTTAAATCACATAAAACCAGGATTGCACTGATATATGGGACTACTTGGTTTGGAAATTAATTTTATCCAGTGTGTGACCTCTGAAGTAACAGTATAAAACATTTGTTCTCTAGTGTGTGCAACTGTGCTATAGGGATAGGCAGCATTCTTCCAAAAGATATTCTGTCATTTTGATAAACATTCCTCTGTTTTGATATTGTTGATGGAGAGTCCTGTCCTGTTTCCGTACTCAGAGATGATTATTTCAAGTGTTCCCTTTAGTTTGCCACCTGTGTGAATTGAAACCTGGCCACTGATGGTGTGTTTTATAACGATGACTAACATCTTTTCCAAACCTCAATCAAACAGTTTTTGTGCTTAAACTTAAAACAGTTCCAGGAGACACTGAAGAACAATCATTAATGGGGCTTTAGATTAAAAATTTATCTTACAGTACTTGTGTGTTTGAAATGGGAAGACAAATGACATATTTTGTATCCAAAAAACTGGTTATGGTACAAGTTCTTGAGTTTGAGGCATTAAAGCATATTGGAGCATGTTGCAATACGGACCTCCTTCTCATCAGCAAGCAGTCACAAGTGTTTTGACAACTAAAATCCATCACCTGCTGTGACATGGCTGATTAAGCTGACATGTGGCTTAAACCTAGGCAGAGGAATGCAGCAGCAGGGTTATTTCTTTACAGCTTTTATCCACAACTTTTACAATTGTATCATTTGATCAAAATTTATTTCTTTCATATGAAAATATTGTGGTAGACATAAAGAAAATACTTGGTCATGACTCTGACAAAGCTGTCTTTTTATATTTGATAACAGCACACTTAAGTGACAACAGTTTAAATTCACCCACATATTGACATCATGCACCGTGATCTGTAGCATTATTATCAACCTATTGTGTATTTTAAAATATTCACAGAACTAGTCAGAACACCCCAAGGTTTCTATTTACTCTGAAGGGTTAAGAGCAGATTGCCACTAGATTAAAGCCCAAGTGATTACATCAACAGTCCAGTTGTTGGCAGTTCAATAATGACTTCATATCTGAAGGTCAGATCCTAGTTTTGCTTCCCATAGAGATGAACCACTCATCTCTCCCTCCCTCTCTGTCTCAGTGTCTATCCCTTCCTGTCTGTCTGTCTGTCTGTATCCCTCTCCCTAATCGGTTGTCCTTATCCAGAGTGGCTGGCACTCAGTCCTTTGCTGTATGTGTGTGTGTGTGTGTTTGGGTGATAGTTTGGACTGTTCAGCCAGATGTGATCTGGTGTCCAGACACTTGACCCTTACCTCAGCTCACCTAGCTCAAAAACTCTCATCCAGATTACATAAGAGTCTGTCAGTCACTGTGAAGGGTCATGAGTCCACCACCAGGCTCATTCAATTTTATCCATCACCTCTCCTGTGACTGCAATAATGACAGGATTGTTTCATTATACTGTTGTAAATAGCTCCTTTAAAAATTATGTAAAAAAGGTAGAAAAAAAAGAACTGTAAGAAAAATGTAAGAAGAAATAGCTAAAAGGAAAATTTGGTCAAAAAACCCACATTAAACTCAGACTTATGAACGTATATATGTGATTATTATCATATGTTAACATCACTGGGAAATCATATCAAATCTGAAAATAAGCCTTGTGTACTGTGTGTTCAGATTAGTCATGAGTCATGACTCCAAAGGAAACGCCAACGGATCAGATGCATATTGAGGCAATCAGGCAAGGATTTAAAGTATTTTAGTTACCTCTGTACACTGTGTGCCACAGTTACTGCTCTGGGCCAAGACTATATTACCAACTTCATTTTGTTATATTAGGAGTGTACCAAATCGTGACGTCGCATTACTCCTCAATTAAGGCCGTAATTTTTTTATGTGACATCCCAACAGGCCTAGCCTACTTGTTAGGCTGGCTATCTTTTACAGTGTTGGAACCTGGAGGGCCGCCGGATGCAGCATGCGCGTGCCGTGGTGGGACTAACAGATGGAGAGAAAGAGGCAGAGCCAGGGATACAGTAGAGAGAGAGAGAGAGAGAGAGAGAGAGAGAGAGAGAGAGAGAGAAAGATGTACAATAGGCTGCCAATACAGGTTTATCTCTTCTGCTCTAATTCACTAGCAACATAATAGCACAGGTCGATATATCCTTCCTCTCTCTCTCTCCACACGCTCTGCCTCTCTCCACCACACAAACATACACGCGCCGCAGCCATCAGCTTGCATGCGTCCCTCCTCGCGCCAGCGGGTGGCCGCCTGGCTGCTCGCGCTGCCGTTAGGGAGAGGTGGAGAGGAATGCGCGCGCCGCGGCCGCCTGGAGATGATATCGTTTTGGCTGCTGTGCTGGAAGCTGTTGGTAGGTAAATAAACAAATCACTGACACAGTCAACTACGTCGTTATAATAAACAAGAACACTTTTCCCTGGGTCTGTGGCCTCCTCCTCGTGCGGTGGAGATTTGGGGACGTTTTTGGCGACCACCACGCAGCCTATACACGAGGTGTCTGCGCGAAGCTTTGGCTTAGCTTGAGCTACCATCAAAGCCCGGTTTTCTTGGCTTCTGTATGTACGCTTATCCGTCACGATTTTGATGCTTTGCCGGATTTCAGGATGCTATCTTATGTAACACATTTGGCTCAGCAGTCATTTGACGTATTAGAATATTTTTGAACATAAAATTATCATTACAATGTAACTACACTCTATAATAAAGAATATCGATCTGATAAAATAAGACAAAATGTAGGAGATATGATTGATTAAAATATCACTGAACAGAAAAGTGCATGATGGAATGCTTACTGATGAGGAATCATGTCTTCATCTTTGATAAAGCGCATGATGCCTAAAGCTGCTCTGTAATCCTCCCACTTCGCACACACATACATATGAACAAAGACATGCACACACACACACACACACACAACCCACACACACACGCACACACACACACACACTCAAACGGTGGTGTCTGATTAAATAATGCTGATCATGCTGCCTCCAGCTGTTGGGGAAAACTGCTGTTTTGGACCAGAAGTGAATTCACTTTTGAAGCTATGAAATTCTGTGTGGGGAACCTTCTTCATATATTTAGAATCTGAAGTTTGAAATGAAGTTGTGCAATTGACAGAGGTTAAAAAAAGGTCTGCCAGTGATTTAAAAGGTGGCTGGTTTAAATCCAGGCAGTGATCGGAAGCTTGGATTAGAGTTTAGAGCTGCTGTGTAACTAATAACTCTGTAATCCTTTTCAATATGTTGTGACTTCTCTGGGAGATGCAGATTTGGCTTTAATAAGAATGAATTGATTGAATGGCAAAGAAGCACCTATGCAGTGTCATTAATCTTCATATATCATAGAGGATATTTGTTTTATTTTTTATGCCAAGAATATCTGCTCACCAATAAGGTTTGCAACACAATGTTTGAATTGTTTTAGCCATGTGAGTGGGGTTTCAGTGAACCTAATCAACTGCTATGCGATATAATTTAAATGAAGGCAGTTCATAGATAATGTGTATTAGGTCATGCCATCACATTTCCAGTGCTGAGGAAATGAAATCTAAACAAACCGGGATTTAGAAATCGTTACATTCTGATATGGCATAAGTGTTGTCTTTTACTTTTTTTGAAGGCTGCATTGCAGTGAAGTAATGTAACTTTTTAAACATACTAGACTTTTCCAACTCTTATATTTTCCTTTTAGTTAATTATTTGCATTACTGATGACTATCAATCAAAAAATCTCATTTGTTAATATTGTGTTAAAGCACCAATACTTCTCACTGAAAATACTGAGATAGAAATTTTTGATCTATATTGCAAAGCCCTACACCTGCGTAAATGATGTCTAAAGGAGTGAGACATGAGATGAAAGGGATAAATATAACTTTAATTTTTATTGCTAATACAGTTTAACCGTAGCTTATTATAGACTAAAAATAAAGATAAACAAAATACATCAAACATGGACCTGAATCAATCCTGTGCTGTGACACATTTTAGTCCCTAGTTTGTATTTTTTTTTTTTTTTAAAAAGTCAGGTCCTACATATTACATGCTTTACTTACTTTTCCAACCCCGAAAACATTGCATGGAGGAAGCTGTAGGCATGTTATAGAAGCTTTTGCAGTCCTTCAGTGTTTGTGTTGTCACATGCTGAATGGTATGACTATGACACATCAGTGAAACATTCATAGGTATGAACATGTCATTGATGTAGAAACTAATTACTTATCTTTTTAAAAATTTTATCTCCAAGGCAGTTGCTCCGTGGTCCCATGTTACCCTATGTTTGTCAGTTTTTGTAAATGTTTTTTGGGTCACGAAGCATGGATAGAGATTTTAGCACTTTTCATATTTTTGCTGCCAAATTCCTTACATCTGTTAATACATTAATAAAACTGTCGTGTTCATTTCAACTCAAAAATTGAATTTAAGACAACTAAGAAGTGCTGCTGTATAATATGGATTGAATTTAATTTTCCTCTCACATTGTGACTTAACTGAAAGAGAAATTACTTTAACAGCTTGCCAGCCTCTGCATCTATACTTAGTGTTACCATAGCAACTCCTCCCGTCTGTCACTAGCACATGCCTGGAACAACAGACCATAATAATCTTCTAACCCACTCACAGCCAACGCATTGCTGCCGTGGTAACGATATGAAGGCTTTAGTTTAGCCTATCAAAAATTTACAGTGCATATAGACTGTTGTAATCTACATTCTGCATGTGAGTGTGTGTGCTGTGAGTGTGTCTCTATGTGTATAAAACTCTAGGCTAGGTTTGGCAAGTATGTCTGAAACTTACAAGTACATTAAAAGTTAAACTTTTGTTTTTCTGAAGTGGTCATTGGTTTTACCTTTTAATTTTTTGTTTATTCCATATAAAATCGCATTAATTGCTTAAATAAGGCAATTAAATAGTTTGTCATTTTTTAAGGACAATTCACAATTAAATCACTATGTGGAAGGAAAAAGCATATAGGGACAATTGGTGTAAAAATTAAAATTTTTTAAGAGAATTGTATTTTAAATAATTTTTTAGAACTTATTTCTGTTAGGTAAAGTTAAAAACATAAAAAGCCCAAAAAGTATATCAGGGGCATGTAAAGAATGATTCAATAAGGAGACATTTTGTTTAATGTCGGAGCTGTGAGATGTCAAGTAATTAGACAGTGAATAAAAAGGGTGACGAGACACAAGTTATTGATTATTTCAGGTGCAATCACTGGCAGCCATCCTGCCCATCCAACCCATACAACACTCAGAGCCCAATGATACACACAAATTCAGCCATCAAATGTTAATTTAAAATTTAAAATATTTATTGTTATCTAAACTATTTGGTACAGCTCTGTTAAAGTCTCAGCTCTGTTAAAGTCTATAATTACGATTACCATTTAGATTTTTTGTAAGTGCAATGACTTAATTTCTATCACTGAAATTGTTTATTTACTGCACCAAAAAGCTGATAAAATTTTACTCTTACTCTTACTCTAGGTCCTCCTTTGAATCCTTTGATTTTATCTAACGCAAATTTTAGAACAAAAGAATTTTTAACATTTTAATTTGAAAATGTTGTCCTGGTCTTTCAGAATTTTCAATTGGTAATTTGTTGTCCCAATATTGAGAAGAAATGGAAATCCATACACATACTGTACAGAAGCTGTTAAGATAATCGTATTATTGATGCTCTTATCAAGTAACCAGGACCAAACAAGGTGCTTGTGTCCACAGAGAGCTACAGCTGGTCTAAGGAGGACAGCAGCTGAGTTAACTGATGGTAACCAAGATAACGGCAACTCCAGCAGCAATAACAACTCTCCAACTTCGATACAGCCAACAGATCCAGTTACCATGGAGATCAGCTCATCGCCACCACTAACAGACCTGGAAAGAGAAAATTTGGTTAGATGGCGCAGCCAGGAAGAAGAGGAACTACATTACCCAGAGGCTGATGGGACACAGCAGCCAGTCAGGGGTCAACAGGAAGAACAAGAAGCTGCAGAAGGAGAAAATGTAAAAGCAGATGGAGATGAGTGTGACTATCTTGTTTTTGACATTGGAGAACAGAGGAGAGAAGAAACAGGAGAGCAAAAGACAGAGAAAGGAAAAGAGGGGGAGGAAGATGGAGGGAGGGTAGAAAAAGAAGGAGAGGATAAAGGAAAGGGAGAAATATCAATAGAAGATGAAAGACCAGGAAAAGTAGAGGGTGAAGATGGAAGTAAAGGAGAAACAAAGAGTGGATATTTAGACAGAAAAAAAACTGAGGAAGAGGATGAAGAGGGAGAAAAAAAAGAAGGGAAGGATGAGAGGATTGAAAACACAAATGTAGACGATGGAGGTAGAGGAGACGCAAAAGAGGAGGACGGATGGTTAAGTAAGACAGTGGGTGAGATGAAAAACAATGCTTTGGAAGAGCTCCTCTTCATCTCTAACAGTCCAGTATGTGCTCCATCATCAGAGCCCTTGATTGTTACCTCAGAGCAGCCTGCAGCAGCCATGTTGCAGGAAGCCTGGGGTCAGGACTCTGGCAACAGAGATGACCTTAGTGATGGTCATCTTAGCGACTGCCTCCAAGCCGAGCTAGCTATCGTGTACTCTGATAGTGATGCAGGGGAGGACCAATGGGCAGCCTTTGCACCTTGTGATGTCACCAGCCAAGAAGAAGCAGTCAGAGAGATTAATGAAAGCATTTGCGATATAGAGACCAAGGAAGAGGAGAGAGGAGGAGATAATGAGGAGAGAGAAGCTGAAGAGATTGAGGCAAAAGAAAAGACAGAAACAGAGGAACAGAGAGAGGAGGTAGCAGAGAAGGAGCAGGAGGAAAGGAAGGGAGGCAGGGATGATGATGAAGAGCAGATGAGGTTGAGGAGAGATCTTTTCCTGCGATCTCCTTCTCTCAGCTCCACAACCAGCTCCACAGACCCGGACAGGAGGGTAAGACTCCCCTCTCTGTACCACCAACCTCAGACTTTGCTTTCAAGAAGTACATTTCCAATTTATCTTTCTCAGCAAAAAAAAAAATTATGTACTTAATGCCACTTATCTTTATGCCCATTTCAGTAACCCTCGGATTTACATTTGTATTAAAATGATTCTGCAGTGCACAACAGTAATCCATGCCAGCCAAAGATGTGGTGTGACATTTATTTTAGCAAGATAAAAAGTGTAAAGATTGGGTGGTTATTGTCAATTAGGCACATCTGAATTTTTATCCACTTAATCTAATCTATTTTTAAGAAGATACTTTTCCTTTTTAGTTCTGGTTGGGTGTTGTTGCTCCTTGTTGGTTACTGTAGCACTTGTAGCACATCTGCTATTTAGTTTAGCCTTTGTTTAATAGTAGTGATGTATGTGAATTCAAAAGCTTTTGATTTCTCCAAATGTGTTTTTGGAGGTTTAAAGAGTAATTATATTTGTGAGAGATACTTTTTTAGATCTCCTATCCACAGTGGTGATCTGACCTGAATTTCATCTTTTCCATCAGGTTCCTGTAGATTATTGTGTCCACCAAGACACTCACAGTGAAAATGTCTCCACTGAGCATGTGGACTTTCTGTTGGCCCGCCAACAGTGGAGGAAGATGGAGGAGGAAGTCAAAGGTCAGCCAATCCCCAAACCTGGGCACAGAGCTCAGGGAAGCTTCCAGGGCACCCACACTTCACTGTATCCCCCCACTCGCAGCCCCAGACTCAAACACAGGTAAGAAATACCGGAAGTACAAGAGTTTTTAAGTTTGTACTTAATATGAAAACAGGTGCTTTATTCTTTAACTACACAGCAATTTTTTTTTATTTTATATACGGCACATTTGATTGTGTTTTAAAAATGTTTGTCACTCAAGCATTCTCTTCTTGATATTGGTAAAGGCATTTGCCCTTTCTTTTCTTTTTACAAGATGTGTCACTTATATTTTAGTACATGTTTTAATTGAAAAACAAACTGTTTTTGCATCAAGTGGAGTAATTCATTCCCTTGGCCAGGACTTTTGCAGTTGTTTTATTTTTTCTGCATATTTTTGATATTAGCTAGTAATATCAAACCTAAGACCATTTACCTTATTTTGTGTTTTCCTCATTTTATAAGCGAGCATGTTGAATAGGGGGTACACCGAATGACTGATTGCTTGATTGTTCAAGGCTTATTTGCAGGAATTGCCAGTTGCATTTGGAAACAAAGCATTCAAAGCCAGCCCCTCCTCCCTTGCTCAATTAGACTGAAGAAAGTCAGAATACATGGAGGTAGCAGCATTATCGAGTACAAACTGAATCAGAGAAAAAGTAACATTATTTTCTGATTATTTCACCTCTATAGCACAAAAAAACACAGCAATACCTCTGCACAACCCTGTAGGAGGGTGTGAAAATGCTTTATTTTGTGCGAATTCTCTTGAAGTGCACTCTTATTTGAATTTTACAGGTGTAGCTCAGCCTCCTATGAGTCAAACAGAAATACAGAGCTGCAGTTCAGGACACAGAACAGGGGAGACAAATACAAGAGACAGAAATCTGACTTGGTGCTTTGTTTTATAGAATAGAGTTCTGACCCCTCACTGTTATTGGCTGAGGGTTACACACCCACTGCCAAAAGGTTAAACCAGATCACTGAGACAGATTTTTTATTAGTCACTGACAACGCCTCCAACATGGTCGCTGTGGCTGAAGTGGGTAAATTTCTACCTGTGAAATTTCTACGGGTGGTGTACATGCTACCTGGCTTCTCAGCATGCACTCAAGTTGCCTGTTGTGTCTAGGCTGATGGGCAGACATATGACTACATTATCCAGTGCAGCAACACCACTAATTACAACTTGAAGAGAAACCGAAATGTAGAGAGAGAAAAGCATGAAGATGCATCTATGATGCACCGAGATGCATCAATAATCATTTTATTACCACATTGTTGCCCTCTGAAACGTAATGTAATTGAACTGCGAAGTGCCTAGAGATTCCAACCCTCGTCTTATATGACAGAATTCCCAGAAAAGTTACATGGTATTGCTAAAATGTGTTTGTGCTTAGATGAGGAGAAAAACTTGGCAAATAAAAAAAAGGAAGATGCTGAGGGGCTGTATTACTTCTGCTTCATTAAGCGCATCATCAGAATAACATGCCCGAATATATTAGACCTTACATAGCTGGTGGCCACAGAGCTGATGATTTTGAGGCGTAAGAAAGCAGTTAATGACAAACAGTTGTTGCAAATCTCACTTAAAAAGAAAGATTAACGGTGTTGAAGGTGTTTGTAATTGCAAAGCCTTCAGTTTGGGTCCAGATAGAAATCTTCGTTGCAATTTAGCCTACTCTCCATCAGCACACTGCCAGATAAAAACACTGTTCTTTATGTTAATAACATGCATTCAGAGATAAAACAGCAGTGAGTTTTTTCCAAAATTTTTATAAAACTAAATTTCAATTAAAGGTAAATAAAACTTTGGTGTCTTGTTGGCTTTAGTTTTTGTTAATATGAACTTAAGCTGGGTTTCCTTCTGTTCACTCGAAGGGAGATCCACCCACCAGTGTCTAGAGAGCCCCCTCTGTCCACCACTCTTTCCCCCACTTCAGAGGACTCAGGCCTGGATGACTCGTCATACCGCAGCCCCCTGGAGGAGCCAGAGACTGCAGTGGAGAGAGAGATTCGACTGACTCTGGAAAGAGAGGAACGACACCGCAGGGAGAGGGGAATGATTGCACAGGGCCTGTCTATACCCAGGTAGTAAAAAGCTAAATTGGTCCTGTTTCTTCTGATACACCTTAAACCAATGAGCTTTTTCTAGAAACAGAAATAGGTTCTTCAGGCTTGTGCCATTGTCGAATCCTACTGCTGTATGATGCAGTTGTGGTTCAGTAAGAAGAGTATTACAAATTGGGTTTGCATCAGGGAGTATAGAAAATTATGAGAACAGAGTAAGTTGAGAGGAGGACTGGATTGGAGTGGTTATCAACCAAAAAATAAAACTTCATTCTCATGGATGACCCTATCACCAGCTGAACCCCAACTATACATTTAAACCATGGTGCAAAAACAGACCATGTGCATCTGTCTACACAAAGCATTTTTGGTGGAATCATTTCTATTCCTATGACTGTAGCACATGGATTTTAATTAGCACAAATATCATCTAAGTCATAATGTGCCTGTCTGAAACTGGGCCAAGGTTTAGTGAAATAAACTGAAACTGGGATATAAATACTAAAGGTATGGCCAACATTGCTGTCTCTAGTAATACACCTGTAAAAGTGTTTCTGAAAGAGACGGGTGGTGTACTGAAAATCTATCCCCAAGTACACAGTCATGTGACTGACCTTAAAAGGCTTGGCTCACTGCCTATAAAAGCATGTAGGTGAACATGACTCCTCCTGGTTGCCTCATTTGCCTCATCTAAGGCCTATTAAGGTTGTTTTTGTCTGTGACACCACTATTAATCTGTTCCTGTGGTGCAGGAGTATTGTGTTCTGTGTTTTTTTCTGTCTATATTTTACTTGATATTTAAATAGCAGAGGTTTACACTTAAAGACCTATTTTGTTTTCGGTAGTCTAGCTTGTTTCACTCAGCACTAGGTAATTATTGTTGCTTGCAGCTTTGGAAAAATGCTGTTTTTCTCATATTTTTTGTATTCTCAGATTCTCCTTATGGAATAAATGTAACAAAAAAAGGTTGGACACGATTAGTAATTTCTTCCTATGTTAGTTTAAGCTGTTTTGGTCTGTTACTTGCAGAGGAAAATATCTGAAAAAGAGGAGAATGTAGAGAGACTTGGTAATGTAACTGTTTTAAGTGTTGAACGTATCGCCCTCATCACCCTGTTTGCAGTGGGTGGGCTACTGGTTTCTGATCAGCTCAAATCTTCCCAATTTAAGGGGATTTCCAACCTTAGCAACGCCAGTGACACTGAGTCCACAACCACTGACATTATCTTTATGACTATCCTCATCAGAATCCTGCTCCACTGGATGGAGTTGGAGCAAATGGTTTCATTAGTTAGTTTCTTTTTTTGTAGTTAAAGATATTCACTGTTGTGGAGCATGAAACACCCCAAGTGTGTTGCCTCATTCCAATGCAGGCTACAAGAGATTGTTTTAAGTTCAGTATGTTCTCAAGACTGGCATGGAAGATATGCCTCCATGTGAGTGGAAGATGACAGCTGTAACATTTATGGGTCCAGAGAGGGCCACTGCTAATGCATTCCCTCCAGTGAAAGAGTGCAATAAAACCAATCAACTGTTGTGTTGGACTTACAGTGCAGCCACTCGAGCAGCCCCGCTCAGGCAGTTACACTTACTGTCGGAAAAACAGACAGACTCCACTCATCCACAGAGGTGAATAAATGGTTCTAACTTTTAATCTAAGTAGGAAAAAGTCAACCCTCAACTGTCCAACCAAAGGCTAAACTTCATTACTCAGCTATGGATTATGGCACAGTCAAAAAACAATGCACTCAGTGTTGTCTACAGCTAATTAAATTAGAACTATGGAAAACTGCACTAAACTTACAAAATCTGCACTGTAGAACCTGCATTTTGTAACCAAAGGGCTATATTCTAATAAAAGTTTTGTCATATACTGTGAGCCAGACTGACTGAGCCATGATGAAAATTTTTGTTGCTTCTCCGTTGTTCAGGCCATCCACCCTGCAGACAGGACGATCTCCACCCAGACCTCCAGCCTGCCGCACCCCTACCTTGTCCATCTCCCCATCTCCTTCCTGCTCCTCTTCCCTCCCCCGGTCTGTCTACCATGAAATGACAGCCAATAATGTCATTATATTGGAACCTGACTGCTCCAGCTCCTCCTCAAGGAACCGCCTACTCTCGTCTGCAATTGGTGGCCTCTCCGATTGGACGACAAGCCTGGATACGGTGCCTTCTGCCAGCGTCATTGTTGTAGAAACCTCCAATTTGATCATTCGCAGTGCTTCTGAATTCTGCCTCAGCTCCGCCCCTGTGTCCATTGAAGCCCAGGAAAGCACTTTTTCATCAAACCCATTTTTTAAGCTACGATCCCTCAGCAGCCAGTCACTGGTAGAGCAAGAGATCCGCATGGTGAGGCAGAGGGAGGAGGAGTGGAGGAGGCAGAGGGAAGAGATGTGGCGGAGGAGGAGGGAGGAAGAGTGGAGGAAAGGGAGAGAGCGGTATGATACTGTGCTGGTGGCTCCGCCCCTGAGCGATAACATCAGTTACAGCGGTACGTAGATTCATGCCCACTAATCCAGGTATCAGAAACATATGTGGCAACATCAGCGCCTGAAAATCCCAGAACATTTCTGTTGCATTGTAGTTCGGCTTAGATTACACATTTTAGAGACTCAAAAATTTCAATCAACTGAGCACCAACCAAACCAAACCCACTGAGCTGCTTCTACAGAGTGCCACAGGAATGATGTAATTTACATTCCAACCTGAAAGTTAAATAGACCTGGTTCCCTGACAAAAAGTTAATGGGATTTTTCCAATGGCTATTTAGTTATTGTGTTCGGCAAAGTGACGTTAACGTTCCCAATAGCCTCTGTAGAACACAGAGAATCATGTCCAAACTATTGTTGTATTGTTTTTCATAGAGCAAAACTTGAAAGTCTCCGAAACTTGTGCTAACCACAGACCCTATTCCAGACATCTAACCTGAAACCCTATCCCAAAAAAAATTATTTCAGTGTTTGATGTATCTACCTCTCCCCACATCATTTAGTGATAGTCATTTTCTGGTCCTTTATAGCTCTGGGATGTATAGGAACTCAAAGTAGTGTCAATAATAGTCCAAAGATTTGAGGATGATAATTTTTCCCTGTTTTTAACATTCTTAATTCACTGTTGATAGAACATTATTTAATACTGAGTAGACTGTGTGTGTGTACAGAGTGTTTGGAATTGTATTAGGATTCATAAAAATATGGTTTCTGTCTGGAACATCTTTTTGAATGATAATAACATAATATTTCCCTGTGTGATTAAATGGTCTCAATATTATCTATGATTTTTTTCCCCCAGTGCCAGAGGTTCCAGACAGATGTGTCTCCTCCCCATCGTCCCCCTCCAGGACCCGCAAAATGGATCGCTCCAGTTTGTCCTGTGACCACAAGGTTAGCTGACCAAACACATAGATACAATCACTATCTTGCATGCAAATACATAAACTTTCTTTAGTATCTGTCTATCTCTGTCTGTCTTTAATATTGCCTGCTGCAGTCTGCATATCCAAGTAAACAGAAATTCTAAAAATATACCTCTATAACAAGTTAACTAACTGAACAAACTTTGGGTTGATCTCATTTCAAAAGAATGTATCTCCATATCAGCAGTATAGCTTCTCTGACACCCTGAGACATGAAAAGCAAGGCGACAAACATCTGTAACACTTTAAATTAAGCTACAGGCATGAGAATTACTTTGTAGATACCCCCTACATAAAGTCTGTCTCACACTCTCTATATCAAATATTTAAAGTCATATAGTGAGCTTACATTCACTTAAGTAATAAGAATCCATCCACAGGCCCTCTAATGACCAAATTTACTGTTTATATGGGGATATTGATGATTGTAGCTTCCAATACTGTGTAAAAATGAGTAAAAATGACATGGAATTCATATTTAAAGTTTTTCTTTTGTAATTTTCATTTTGGGTAATTAATTTCTTCCTTTACTCATTCATTCATTTGTTACCTTTTATTAATTGTGAACTTTCTGATTTGTTAATCAGTTGGACTGATTAATTTTCTAATCCCTTAGTTCACAATTTAGGAAATATGTTCATTTTTCAGTTCATTTTATCATCTGCCCATCTCTCATGCATTTGTCTGTCCATTAATCCCTCCAATTATTCCATCTTCTTTTCATTTCTCTTTTGTCCCGTTCATCAATCATCCATCCATCTATCCATCCCATAATCCATCCAACCATTCACTTGTCCATCTATCTATCCATCTTGGCTCCAGTGGTTTAGCTGAATCTTCCCCTCCCTCCAGTTCCCCCCCTCCCTCTCCTCCGTGCCACGACGACAGAACACCATGGCGCAGCGATGGGAGGCCTCCCTGTTAGCCAATCAGAAGAAGGAGTGAGCGACTACAGCCATTTAAAAGCCAAAATGAAATCTTATGCCTCTGTTCTTACACCTCCTTCTGTTTAAAAAACTCGTACAGTCATTTCTCTGTCGGCAGCGAATTTCTGCTGCAATCTTTGTTAAGGCTATTGGTTGAGAACCAATGGGTCACAAATCGGTTTTCTGAAGGATGACACATGACGCGACATGGTGTGTGTTTATTAAAGCTTGGATTCAAAGACTAAGATAATTAACCGACTTTGGGTTTCCATGTTATTTTAATAGGCGGAAAAGTTGACAAGTCTTGCTTTCAAGTTAAACTGGTCTTTTGCATGATTTCTGAAACAGTATGACTGTATGACACAAAGGAACTGCTTGCCATGACACAGTTTAGACATTTTCCTTATATTTATTAACTTTTATGGATTTCTTGGGCATATTCCCAGGAAGGTTTATTATAATAAGTGAGTATAGAAGTGCAATCATGACTATAGGCCTAGCACTGTTTTTGACCTGTGGCTTATATTTTGAGCAAACTTTGAAAGCACATGTCAAAATCTGCAGTACTATCCTTTAATAATTAAATTTACTGCACTTTGATTTCTTGATGTTAATTAGTTATGGCACTAGTACTGTACTGATAATTTATTTGAATGACTGTTTTTTGACCGTAATGCAGTGATTTTCAAACTATTTCTGGCCAGTCCACATTTTAATTTCATTTATTAGTTTTAAGTATAAACAGAATACAGCATTTATTTTGAAATGTTTTACAACAGAGTTTTGAGAAGGCATATGCAAAAATAATTTAGCATATTGTATTCAATTCATGTATTTTAGAGGTGCCAACCCAGACTTTGAAAATCATTGCCGTGGTGAAATGTTTTATCAAGTCATTTATGGAGAGAGTTTGGATGTTTTCTAAGTCAGCCATGTTGGCTAAATCGTGCTAGCTGCTAAGTGAATATTGTTTGGGTCACAGTTGCACAGACACAGTTGGCATTTGCCTCTTAAGTCATAAGTTAACCCAAATAGAGTTCCACAGTTAGATACAGTTTTGTGGGTTTTTGTTTAAACAAAGTGGAAAGAGCAGATTTAAACTCTTTTTTGAAGATTTTGTAGTTTCAAAGTTGCAGGTCTTGTTTGTTTTTTTTGTTCAGCATGTAAAAAAAGTGTAAAGAAAGCTATCGATGTTCTACGCTTAACCTAAAAGGCACAATTTGAACCTTAGCTAATTGTTGAAACAATTTTACTCTCATCAGCTAGAAACATACAACTTGAGGTTTGGTTAGCTCTATTTGCTCCATCATACAAAGATTACATGCCCAGAAACAATCACAACGGATAACAGTAATGCTACTACTTCCAATATTGATGCCAGAGACAATGGGAACTGAGAACCTTTAAATGATTGCAAATTCACCATAGGTCGTGCATACTAAGAAGAGGTTGTGTTCATAAGGGTGAAATTAGTGAATGTACCTAATTAGCATAGCAATCTGAGGAAAAAGAGAGAGAAACCTGACTCGGCAGATAGAAAAAAGGCACATTGCACACAGGCAACACTTAGATTGGTGGTTAGCTTACAGCTAGTGCACACTCATGTATTAGCTGTTTTGGTTGAATGAAGAGGGAATAAATAAAGAATGAGCTGCCATGATGGCTTTGGTGAATGTCTTTACTGCCAACATCAAATGTTTTGGCTAAAGAAGTGTTAGTTTGGTGCATGCAGTAAAGTAAAGTCATCATTTAAAGAAAAATGTTTTTTTAATGAAAGTACTTGACCAAACTCTGCCCACTACAGTTGGCAAAATAACTTGGGCCCTCCTGAAAGAATCAGAGATTCTATTCTTAAGTCTAGCAAAGATTTCTACATATTTTTATGTCCTGTCTCAAAACTTAAAAAATGAGATTTATTGTATTGTATTTTTGGTGCATATATTTATTAATTGATTAATGCTTGTAAATCCTTTTAAAGCTTTGTTTGTAAAAGGTTTATTATATATTGTGTCAAAATGAATTTTTGGAGTCTGTTTTTAGAGGAAGACATTTGTGTGTGCTGTTTGCATGTGTGTATGAGAGTGTGTTTTATAACAGGCCTAAATCAACCCATCCTCTATACATCAGCTGGTTAGAGCTTACTTAAGTTTGGCTTCTATGGCTTCAGAACAGGCTCACTCACTGATAAACTTAACATGAGTCAGCTGTGGGTTAAAGGTTCATTAAAGTCAACTGGGAAATGAGAGGATTTCAACTGCCAAGGTGAAATAAAAGTGCAATGTTAACAGCAGCAGTTTCAGTTCAGCATCAATATATTTTGATTGTGCTATATGCTGTGATGTGTTTGCACTATTGTGTTGCAGTATATGATATACTACAAGGATACCTGTATAGCTGACTAACTACATCTGAGCTGTGCGTCACTGTGTAACCTGAAGCTGTGTCTATACATTTGATGTAGCTTTATTTCTAATCTAAAGGTTGAATTTTGATTTGTTTCCATCCTCCATCTTATCACATTGCTTTGTTTTACATAACAATGAAAGAGCTGCTGGTAACTTTTTTTCCCCCTCTTCATACTTGCCATAGAATAAACCTACTTTTGTGCAAATGCATTTCAAGAATACTTAGTGTAGCTTAAGTTTAATTCAATCCAATTCAATTCAATTTTATTTATATAGCGCCAAATCACACCAAAGTTGTCTCAAGACACTTTACATGTAGAGCAGGACTAGACCACACTCTATGAATTTGTGTTATAAATTTATAGGAACCCAACAATTGAAAGCTATTCCCACACAAGCAAGCACAGCAGAAGTTTAGCTGAGGTCAATATGAGGCTTCTTCAGTTGGAATTAGATGAACCAAGTAGTTATCTGTGTCAGGAAGGGGGGTGTAGGTATATGTTCAGATTGATTTTAATTTCTTTTTTATTACAATATTTCTTGAAAAAGTTGTCTCGTTTGTACTGAAAATGAACAAACAGAATGGATTATTTTAACTGAATTTTAAGTTACGTGAATGACATTGTAAGCTGAAGGGAAAGCTTTTCTGGAAGATATCCACTTGATTCGGCTAACTTAAATTTCTGTAGCCTAATATGAACTTTGAGTGATCCTTGGAACTTTCTTTTGCAAAGAATCGCATTGGTACCCCATCTTTTCTTTTGTATTTACACTCGGAAGGGATTCCTTCAGGGTCAGTATGGAGATGAGGAATGATCATAGAAAACAATAACTGCTCTTATGCATATGCGGTATGTAAGTATTGTATCAAAGTCTTGGGACTTGAAATTCATGTGGACATAACCTTTTAGAACAGCAGTCTTGGAGTTATGATTTTATATAAGAGTCCAAGATGTATTGGATACATAATAACTACTGTTATGCTGAACTTTAAACCTTCCCTGCTTTGACATGTCATTATGTCACTGTATTAGATATACTGTATGATAAACATATAATACATACCACTGTGCACTCAGTGTTTGCCCTGTGGTTTCATTGCAGTTGCAGCGTTGTATCCACATCCTTTCCTGGTTTGGCCCCTTTTTTTTGTCTTAGTGCATTTTTTTTGCATTAACTTAATTAAATTAATCAATGACACTACTTTTAGTTTTGAGAAGAAAGTGCAATTAGTCATCAAGTTCCTTAGCATTTCTGGTTGTGTTCATGCTACTTCTCAATGAATACAGAGGTAACACTGGGTCATACCACATAATACTTAGTATGATATTCTACATGGACTCATAAGCAGCTGTCCTGACGATTACAGCTTTTCCTCATTAATGTGATTTATTTTGGTTCTGTTTATGTCTTAGTTTATTTGCATTGAGTTACTGTCATTTAGTGTTGCCAAATGAAAGCTCTGGTGATGATATCTTCAATAAAGTGGGTGACTGCTTAAACCTACTGTGTGGGTGTGTTCAGGGTCTGTTTATTTGTTGACAACCATTTTGATTTCCAGGGACAAGACATCGTCTGACAGCATTTACACAAGGTAAATAACCTAAACATAGTTTAAGTTGGCACTGTTACTTTTCTAACAGAATAGTTATTATATAATATCAGTTACCATTTAGATAATCAGATTTTAATGTGGCTTCACAGGAAATCTTCCATTTGTCAAACCTAAACTGTTAATCTAAAGTTATTAAAATTTTCAAAATGATGATTTTGAAAAGTTATGGGGTATATCCTCATCTCTTGTGATTCTAACCAGATAGAGATATCAGACAAAAAGTGTAACATGAGTTACATGAATACATTTAGCCATTCTTAAATGCAGTTTCCTAAAGCCTTCACCGTTGTTGTGCTATCTGGAACAGTATCACAAACAACAACACTTTTAAAAATGCTTAGAAACATTTTGCCAACAGCGATAAAAAAAGGATAGGACAAGAGGACAATCAGTCAACTTAAGAGAAAGAGTGTAATAGAAGGCTGCACAAAAATAAATATGTTCATCTTAGACAATTTTTCAAGCCAGGCAGAGACAGCAGATAAAGCAGGAACATGGCGGAAGAAAAGGATCAGTTAAAGGATTACAGACTACAGAAAAAGTTTTGACATGAAGGCTGCAGTGGAGGCTGAGCTGCTTTGCTGATGATGAACTGGTCAGAGTAGTCAGTCAGGGATCACTGCAGGCCACAAAGACTTCAGAGGCTCCAAAATCTGCAGGCTACTGTCAGTTCAGCATTACACTGAGCAGCTTTTGTTTCACACAGCCTGTAAATGTTCCTGGCTCATGAAGACACTGTGGTGAGAACAGAAATGATAATGTTGAGTTACACCTGAGGAATTGCACAAATTAAATGATTAAGATAAGGCATCAAAGGGGGTTTTGGGGTTGAATTCTTCAAATATAGATGCAGTGAGTTTTTAAATGCAAAATAATTATTAACATTCTCTCAAATAAAAAAGCACAAGAAAATAGAGTTTGACCTATATTTTATATGCTAGATGCCAAATCACACTGTCATCATTTCTTTTTTGTGAAATAATTTCAAAGAAAATACAAACACCATATTTGCCAGATTGAAACCTTGCAATGCACTCTCTGTTTTGTCTAGTGCTGAAATGAGTGTCCTACCTGACCAAATTAATGTATTTATTCTTTTGTATCTTAACTTTTAATTTGAAATTTTGTATTCATAAGCTAATATAATAAAGACACTACACTTGAATTATAATGTTCATTGTTGCTTGTCCTAATGCTTTACAACATGTTTCTTTATCTTTAAGAGCAGGTGAAGTTTGCTCAGTTGTCTTGGATCTCTACATGTTTAAACTTTTCATTATTCTGAGCTCACAATGTATTATTGACTTAAAAATGGAATTTAGGTTAATTCATCTGCTGAAGAAGACCGTGTGATTGCAATGATAGCTCTGGAAAAAAGCAAATACTTGAACCTTGAGTTGAGATTGTAAGCTGTACGATTTATAAACTACATGAACGGTCTCTTTTTTAGGTGCCCAGTGGTGGTGGAAGTGATTTTAATGTAACCTGTGGACTGATTCTGTCCTGCAGTCATAACAGTAAAAAGGCTTCCACTGTATTCAATGACTAATTAGTGTTGGCTGTCTGTCAGTGCCAATGATACAAGTACTGTCAATAAGGTCATTGGACCTGATGCTGTCAGCCACAGGAAGCATATCTGTGTACACACACACACACACGCAACCACACACACGCACACACATACACACACACGCGCACACACACACACACACGCACACACATACATGCACAAACACAGTCATGGTTCCATCACTTCAGAAGACATTATACTGACATACATTACATTTACCTTAACCTTACCTAATGTGAAATAAAGTATTAACTCGAAAAAAATGAATTTTATAGGGATTTGCCGTGTACCCAGAAGAACACAGCAGTGTGGCTGTGGGCACAGATTTTCGTCCCCACAACATAATGCATGTCAAATGCCCAGAGTGGTATAATAAGGTGACATCACTGTCAATATTAACTAATACAGACTGATAGCCAGCATGAATCTGTGGCGAATCTGAACGGAGTCACATCATAAAGGATTAATGTCTAACACTTAGTCACACATACACACATACACACACAAAGTCATAAAGTGTGGTGTTGTGATGGATATTAGATGAGCAGACAGACGAACTGTTGACATCCATTAGTTACAAAGGTTTATTAGTGTCATTATTACTTACGCTCATCATCCGACACACTGAAGTCAAATATATGTACAGTTCAAACATTTAAAGTTAGTATAAAAATGTGTAAAGCATCAGCAGTTAGAAAAACAAAAATAAGAAAAAAAGCTATTTGCAGTTTTTCATAAAAGCAGGCTGTCAGAGGTTGTATGCTTTCTAATATAAATATGATATAGGATGTTTTTTATAAATTTACATTGTGTCACAAAACATTACCAGTTTCATTGTAAGCTGAAATGAAATTGCTTTCGTACCTCTGGGTACCTAAGGGTCTCTGAAACCTAGTTTGGAAACCAGTTTAAAATATACAGAACTACACAGCACCTCTTTGAAAAATGATGTTGTGTTCATTGTACGAATTGCATATTCTTTATCTAGGAAAAATATTTTTTTACAACTATTATAATTAGCTCTTGGTCAAGCATTGCTACCCCTTAAGTTGTAACTGCTTATGATTATAAATTAGGTCACATGGTTACCTTTACACCAGCAGGGGGAGCCACTGGGCAGCAGCTCAGAGATCTAACCCTTGAGCACAAGCTGTATGACAGTATCTGTTGTTTTACAGTTACACACATCCTAACAATTTATATATAAGATAACAACATTTAAGATAGTGTCCTATTCTTTTAAGTTCTTTAAAACTCTTTATAAAGTAAGTCTCTTTCATGTTGTGTACATTAGTGTTTATTCATTAATGATATGTATTTTTCAAGAGTACATAGTGATGCAGATTGCAGAGAAGTGTGGAAACTTAACTTTTTCTGCATTTTAATTTAACTTTTTGTTTTTTTACTTTTTCCACATTGAAAATTTTTTACCACTGACATTCATTGATACTTACTGACTTACTGGCATAGTAATTTTTCTCTTCTAAGGATAAAAAGCTATATTAAACTATGTTTTGGGGCTATGTTTCAGGTCTACCGACAGAGATGAGAGTAAGTCTCATATTTGCAAGCCACAAATAAGTCTCCAGTCTTAAACTTGAGCCTTATTTAAACCAGTGATTCTTAACCATAGGGCCGCGGCCCAAACTTGGGCCTCAAGCGCCACCTATAGGGCCGCAAAAAACTTTGAGCTTTGCACCAGTGGGCCGCGAGGGCCGTGGGACTGCGTAGTAGGTTATCAACTGAAGACACAAGAGATAGGCTATGCTACTGTATGTTATCCATGAGACGCTCAGTTACAGTGCAGCTTCCGACCAGATGGTGGCGGTAATGTGTCAGTCAGTTGTTTAACAAGCTCACAGAAGATCAGAAGAAGACATTCAGCTACAACTAGCAATGGAAAAGTTTTTAAAACGAAAAAATGAAGACAAAAGTGGTGCCAGTCCCCCCCAAAAGACTAAATTTGTACGTAAGTACAATCCTGACTTCTTCAAGTACGGCTTTGTAAATGGAGGAAGTGAGGCAGAGCCGCGAGCCCAGTGTGTGGAGTGTGGTCTGACGCTATCTAATGAAGCACTAAAGCCCTCAAAACTACAGCGGCACCTAGAGACCAAGCATCGGACACTCGTGAGAAAGCCGGTGGAATATTTCAAGAGAAGAGAAAGTGGGTTGCAGATGCAGGTTTAATAAAAATCTTTGTGATGATCACATTTTATCATGTCATGTTATTATTCATTAAACTTTATTCAGGTTTTAGCTTGTTAGCTTGTTAAACTGTGAGTGGATTTGATTTATTATTGAATACAAATGAGTGAGATCAATTAAATCTATACAGTGTTAATATTTAATGGGCCCCGGGCCACTCTGCACTGAAAAAATCGGGCCTCAATGTCAAAAAGGTTAAGAACCCCTGGTCTAGATGACACACACCAAATTTTGAGTTGATCTGATGAATGCTGTCAGACAAGTTGGAAAAAAATACAGTACATTCAAATTGCCAAAAATGGTCACCAAATTCAAAGTGGACGACTTCCTTTTGGGTTAAGGCGATGGGTCCCAGAGACTTTTTTTTTTTTGCACCAAGACCTGATACACGTATACGGATTTTCATGCATGTAAGTGAAACATGCCATGAGAACTACTGTTTAAGGGGTGCGGTCAAGCCTTTGGCATTTCATTTCAGTTTATTCTCACCTTTCAAGTGCCTTTCTTTTGCTTGTTTGTTAATGCTCATTATGTTTTTTTTTAGCATTTGGCATGTTTGGAGTAAGGCTTGAAATGTCATTAACAGTGAATTTAGTAAGAAGGCCTACATTATCTTTCATTTTCATGTTGTTTTGTGTTTCCTGATGGTAGAATTTTAGTATAGTATAGTATAGTATAGTATAGTATAGTAAGCTTTCATTGAGGAAATATAGGTAAAAATACTTACTTAAGGTAAGTACTGTGAACTTTCATCTAGAAAATATATGTAGCCTGGTGAAAGTAAGGGGACACCAGACACAATACTTAATTGATTAGTTCATTCATTTATTATTTTCGGCTACTCTAGAAATAAAGTAGCTGAGTCAAATGTACTTGGAGTGTTTGAATTGTCCCAGGTTTTATCAAATTTTCTTCAAAAAGAAAGTTCACAACTTGAGAAACAAAATTCATCATCATTTCTGAGCCTTCTTCCACCGGTAGCACTTGATAAAACACTTCTAAGACTCTCTCTAATATCTTGTAAGGGGCCCTTGAAGTGCCTCTGATGCTGTGGACACAAACCTCTCCTCCCAGTCTTGACCCACACAGGCTCCCTTTCTAATAAATACTGAAAGTTTGTTCTGAGATCAAAATAAGTCTTTTGTTTAAAGCTTTACCCTTTTGTTTTTCACATTCTTCACTACAGTGGAAATTGTCTCCACCAACTGATTAACATGCGCATTGACTAAAGAAAACACCTGCCTAGCTCCCACATTCAGCTTTATGTCCACAGGGAGGACCATTTCCCGTCCAAACAGTATCTTCTATGGGGTAAAACCTGTACTTGCATGCACATTGCTGTGGTGTGCCATCATCACATATGGTAACAAGGAGTCCCAGTTGGACTGATTTTCTTGCACAAGAAGTGAGCATAGACAGCAGTGTGCGATTAACCTGCTCACCAAGACTATCTGACTGGAAACGGTATGGGGAAGTTCTTGTTTTATAAATGTTGAGAAGCTGACATAACTCTTTAAACAAAAGTATACTCAAAAGACTGCCCCTGATCAGAATGAATGCTACCTGGTGTCCCAAAGCTACACACTCACTTCTCCACTAGCAACTCAGCAGGTGTGGGTGTCAGTGGTGTGGGAAGGGAGAATGCTTCTGACCATTTTGAAAGAGTCTCCAAAATATATTTATTTTTGTCAGCTGTCTCTGGCAAAGGCCCCAGAATGTCAAGAGCCACCCTCTCATACGGTCTTGACACCTGCATTGTTTGAAGGGACATGGAGTAGCCCTGAGTCTTCTGGGAGGCACAATCTGCACATTGCCTACACCACTGTTTTACATTACTTAACCACTCCAGCCATGAAAAATGATCTTTTACTTTCCCCTGCAATTTCTGTACTCCTAGATGACCACCAATGGAAGTATTTCGCAAAACTTTAGGTAGCGGTGCCTGGGGAAGGATGACTTGTACATGTGGTGCAGCATCTGAATTCACAAGAGGAACTAGATGTGAATCCCTCATCTGCAATTGGGACCATACTTTTGTAGAGCTGGATCTTCAGGAAAGTCCAGCCCCAGCGTTTTATAATGGATCAGCTGCTGTAGCACTGCATCCTCAGTCTGTGCTCTAGCCATCTCATGGTCATGTTCTCTGCCTGACTGTACTCTGGACCTCCTTTCCTGCAGAGCACACACACTTGAATTTTGAAGTGGCTCCCTTGCGTGGCAACTTCTGGCTGATTGGAACGCTTCTTTATTGCACGATAAAAGCAGGCAGTCTAGAAAGGGCATCTGTATTGACATGTGCTTACCCCAGCCTATTTTATATTGGAAACTGGCCATTGCTCTACCCACCTAGCATCATTTCGAAAACAACCCCTTCCTTATGCTGGTCTTTGGGATCAATTTTCGATCTGCCAGAAACAACTGGTTAGGTCAAGGGCTAAAAAACAGTGAGCTTTGTGTACGCTGTCAAGAGCATCATCAGTTCAAAAGAGAAGGTTAGCATCTTTTCTGGTAAAGTCATTAAGCCTATGATAGTCAACACAGAAATGAAGCCTGCCCATCTCGCTTCCTCACAAGGACTTAGGGGGCAGCCCAAAGGGCTACACAAAGGCCGAATGATACCATTAGTTTGCATCTGCTTTATGTGTTCCACACACTCCTCCTGTAAATGGAGATGAACCCAGCATAGATGTAATTTAACAGGGTCAGCACCTCCAGTTTCAATGCCATATATCACCAAAGGTCCTAGATCTGTATCACCTGTGCTAAAACCATTGGTACAACAGATCATGGACAATTTGCTGTTCTAAAACCCCTAATCTAGCCCTGACTCCTTCACCAGGAAATCTACAGACCAAGGGAGTTTGGGACTCTGCACTTTATCACTTCCCCCAGCCTCCCCCACAGCTTCCCCCACTTCAATGCCTGTGTTCAAGGTACTAAATTACATGCCTTCCTTCAATAACGGCTCATCATCTGTCACACATTGATAGTTCATAGTTCATAGTTCATAGTTCATTTTATTCATTTGTCCCTTAGAGGGCGATTTGGTGTGCAGTGGATTCA
>JAQMCX010000008.1:1418139-1437149 GCA_029814765.1 Acanthurus leucopareius
CAATTTTAAAATAGGCCATTCATTGAAGGTGCGCCTTATAATCCGATGCGCCTTATAGTGCGGAAAATACGGTATTTGGGTACTCTTTCTATTTAGATATTTGTATTTTGCTACAGGAAGACAGAGCTTCATCATATTTGTTTAGATTGTTTCAGTGACCCAGATTATGTCCCAACCAAGACTACTGTGCATGGCTTGTTTCACACAAGAGAGATTCAAGTTCATTGGGGCAACTACAGCTTGTGCTTTTTGTGTATGTGTGTCCTGCAGCAAGTTAATCCATTAGACCAGCTTGCTATTAAGGATGATGCACTGTGGCAGAGTGGTGGTCTGATTCAATGGAAAGAGGCCGAGATAGTCTGATAAGTTTAAAAAAAAACCTTGAAATGTAAAATGTAGGGAAAGTAGTTTATTTTAGAATTATGTTCTTGAAAGTTCCAATGTTTTTTAAAAAAGTTAATAGTAAAAATATACACTTTATTAATCCCCATGGGAGAAATCTGTTTTGATTTGCTGCCACTGCCTGGTACCTGGTTACATGTTTTTGGTGGTGGGGGAAACCAGAGCACCTGGAAGAAACCCACACAGATATGGGGAGAACATGCAAACTCCACACAGAAAGGCTCTGTTCTGGCGGGGAACAGAATTTGGGATCTTCTTGCTGTGAGGTGACAGTGCTAACCACTACGCCCAAATAATGACTAAGGGTTTGGTGTGGGATCCCAAGAATGCAGGGATCCTTTGAGGCTGTGCTTTGTTAGCCATAGCAATATGCTACTTACTGTAGCTACTACTCACTGAGAGACATGCAGATCAAATGTTGCTATTAAGCCTTTCTGATGTATGAACTTTGTATCATTCTTACAAAGTGGGCTCTTTGTACAGTGTGACTTTAATCCAAATAAAAAACAAAAAAAACCCCATGAGATAAAACATGGATGCAAAAAGAAAATAAAATGCTTAAAAAATTAACTTTAATTACTACATTTTATGACAATCAATAAAAATTATAATTTAAAAAATCACCAAACATGCAATGAACTATTAAAAACAGTATTTTTTAATGGTTGTTACATTGATGCGTCAGTTACGCTCATCTCTACATTTAAGTAGAAACTAACCAGAAAGACAGCAATGGCTCCACCAATGGCTTGTCCTGCTATGACATCACTCCAGTGGTTTCGGTACTCAGTCACTCTATTAATGCCTGTTAGCACAGCCAGACCGACCAATGAGAGACTGAAAAGGGGGCCGGTCAGGCGACCTCCACTGGAACCAACACAGGACATGACGTACATCTGAAAAAGAAAATCATTTTCTTTCTCTGACACTTTAGAAACCAAAGTTAGATGGTCTTACAGAGTGGAGTAGATGAACTGGCTGTTGATCATTTCTGCTGGTCTCTGAACATGTTACTTTAAACAGAGTCACTCACTGCCAGGTAAACAGCTGTATACAGACTCAGTGAAGCCTCTTTGGACGGGAAAGTCTTTCTGGCTCTCATGATGTCATCGGGGTCACCAGTGCAAGCATCTGATTGGCTGACAAAGCGTACCATGTCCTGGCAACCAAGGGCAGTGTAATTGGGCTGGCAAACAGACAGGAAGTGAGGAGCCAGGCTTCCTGTGATGAGCTGACCTGCGTTGACAAAGATGTCTGTTGTAAACAGACCAAAGACATACACACCTACAAAAAAAAACAACACAGATTAAAGGGTTTAAATTTACATACAAACCAAAATATTTATGCATTTATGCATGTTGGTATACGGTTACATTCACATTTACTCCTCTTAATCATGTGCTGCTATTGTGCAAGTTTGTTCATTTGCATGTTATACCAGGGCACTCAAATGGGGTCATCTCTCATATTATCACTTTCCTTTTTTCAATTTCTCTGCTATGAAATGGCCAAATATCTGCTGTGGAAATGCCATAGTGAATAAGTAAACTTAAGAAAGATATACATTTTACAACAAGGCAGTTCCTTTTGTCAAAAGAATATCTCATTATCATTTGTATGATAAGGATTTATGTCATTACAACAAAACAAAGCTCTGCATCTTGTTATAAGTACTGCTGCTTGAATTACTTTTACATAAAGATATTAAAGACTGTATGTTGTATTGTTGTAATTTTCAAAGCAGTGTAGCAACTACTTAAACACAGATACTGCATAGATACTATAGTGAACATAAGTTTTTGAATGAACCAGTCAAACCACAACAGTTGCATAACAGCATGTTAGGTGAAAAAGCATCACAGATAAATGATTGATTGATGATTGAAAAATCATCTTTGTGAAGCAACTCTGATTAAACCAAAAAAAAGATATGACATTATGAACAGCTAAATGTCGGTTCAGGTTTTAGTAATTTTAGTGCAGTATTTGTACTGAGATTACCAAGGAAACGGAAGGTCCTGCGCACCATGGGGTTCACATAACAACAGTCACCCATGACAACAACCTTCTCCTGATCGTACAGGTTGTTTGAGTTGTAGTGAAGCAGGAAGATAACCAGCTCGACACCTGAAATCTGTCAAACACAAGAAGATCATTACTCATTGAGGAGGTTATTTAAATATTAAAAAATTGTTGGATTGTTGGAACAGGTTTATAACGTCACGATCATGTCATGATGTGAACTATCACACGCTCTTATCCCAGCTGCTCTAATTATTCAGTTTGTCCTTTGCAATATCTAACCAAAGCTGAAATCCTCTAAAAGAGCAACAATATCTTTACAGGACATAGAAACCCTTCCCTGCTAACAGTAACCTATGTACAGGACATCTGCAGATTCTACTGTGTGCTTGTCAGTCCTTGTGGTGAACTCATATTTTTTGGTCATATCAGCTGACTGTAAGAAGTACACAAGGAGATTTGCTCATCCAGAGAAACTGACAAAGAGAAAGCACTGCCGTCAGCTCTCTAAAGATGGCTTTCTGTAGCACAAGCAGTCTTTTAGTGTTGTGTTTAGACTGACCTCAAATCATGAGAACTCACATTATCACCAAGCCATCTTGTCAGCTTTCTCTACAGCTTTTGATAGGAATCCAAGTGTGAAATGGGTCTCATGTTGTAAGTAAAGTTTTTTATGTTGTTGGAAATGATACTTTTTAGATGACGCTACTTGGCTCTACAATCCAGATAACAACGGCAATGCTTGGAATGATGTGAGGTCAAATTATAACTGAACAACTACTCTACTTTTTTCAATTATGTGAGAATTCTTCATTTTAAACAATTAACATTTGGCCAGTTTTGTTACCCAATCACAGCTGGAAAATGTGAAAGTCACTACTATATACCAACTATGTATGATATGTAATGGCTGGTAACTTCGCTAAGTGGTTACTTTAAAAGAACATGAGTCACAATGGTTGATAAACAAAAACATTAAAATTAAGCCAATAATTTCAACCTCCATCAGGAGTGATGAATGAAACACCAATATTCAGTACACTTTGAGCTCTGTTTTTCTCCACAACTACCTATGGTCACCACCTAGCTGTTGTGTCTGTCTGCTGTTTGGTGCTGAGCAGGGAGTTTACAGCAGTTTTATCAGCGCTTTCTGCAAATAGCTGTTTTTGTAGTGTCATTGTCTTTATCACAACGAAAAACTTTACACAGATAGACTTACGAGTACAACAGGAAGTCCACCAACCACCGAGTACAGTATCACAGGCTGTATCCGGCTGTCCTGTTCAGGTCCAGGATCTGGTTTCATTAATGCTGGGTCCTTACAGATGAAGCCCTGCTGTGCTGGACTAAAGGTGTCAGTGAACTCACAGTAATAAACCAGCATCACTGTAGCTGCCAAAATCACCACCTGGAAGTAAAGCATGATGCATTCAGCCTCCGACAGTGTGATCCAAAGTCTTCTAAACTGAGGAATTCTGTTGTCTAAGGTCCCAGATGTTCCAGTTTATGCAGTCAAAAATGTAACTTCCAACGCTTGCCGTTGTTTTAGATCCAACGTTACCAATTTCTAATTTGTGTTACCATGGTGAATTATCTAGTTTTATTATTTCTAGGTAATTTTCATCTAGCATAATGCCTTTTAACCCCAATTTCCAAACAGTACAACGTATATGCTAACTAAATGATTCTCAAAGATACTCCAGTGCAAATATCAAATCCCAGATGATGTGACAACACTGAAGCTGATGATGATGAGGATTTGCCCCTCAGAGACCAAGAAAGCTGCTCTTTTCCTTTTTTTTTTTTGACTGTGTGGGAGGGAGACCTTGTCATTCCGCTCCTGTGAATTTCCTGAATCATCTGACTGCAGTGTACCAGGGTACTCATTCTATTTCAGTGAACAATCTCTAAAGAGTCACCTGCGGTCTCATGAACACAAACTCACATCAGTGTTTTGCAGAAAGTGGAAGGCAGACAATTTAAATTTGTGGACTGATTTTGTAGCATTGAAAAAAGCATTGAAAAACATGCCTATTTTTTACCTGCTTGCACATTATTAAAGCTGAATCCAAACGGATTTACTTTTTGATCACTTAGGGGGTGCAGAACAAGCTAAAAAACATCATATGTGAACGATATTACCAATCACTAACCTATTCTGACATCCAACAGATAAACAGCAGTTTTTATTTGCAGTCAAGTTTGTGTCCAACTGTTGTAATTTAGACCAATATTCACTCTTTAAGCTCTGTTTTAGTCTTCTCTAACTTTGAGAAAAATATGCTCTGCTCTGTCAGTTTATGAGAACTTTCTCACTGTAAACAGCTGCCTGCTGAAAACAATACTAATGAGAGTGAATTTGAAGACCAAAATAGTTAGCTTAAAGGGGCTGAAAGGCTTCTAGACCTCAGTGGAAGTGTTGAGTCATAACTGTTATTTACTATGAGCAACTCCTCTCAAAATACAAGACAGGGCTACTAAGACTAACTCACTGCCTGAAAGCTAGAAGACTTATTTTCACACTGGGTTAATCACTTTTTTGTAAATTAGTTATCTGTGAAATATTTAATGTTGGAGTGTGACATTTGTAAGAGTACTGGCCCCGCTGTGTAGTGATCTCTTTTGTATAGCCTACTATGTAGCCAGTACCGAGTAGTTATACTGATAAATACCTGGAGGCAACAAGGTGTATACGTCACATACATACACATTTGGAGGTGGATTGATTTGGGTAGCTAAGGCCTGTAGTTTGCCACCATAATTTTTGCCAAGGGGCCCTAAAGCAGGTTCACTTGACACTAATACCGTAATTAAAAATATTTGTACAAGACTATCCAGGAGTTCTTATTTATTTACAATTCTGTTCTCCTTCACATTAAGTTTTTGTAAGTTTATGAGTTTGTGATCTGTCCTGCAATGGATTTACTCTCTATAACTATGGAACTCCATACAATCTGAGTACTGTCACTAAATACAAACTAAAACTGCAGTTGCAGTTGAGAAAGAATAAACACTGCTGCCCTCCAGTGGTAAAACTATGACATAACGTAAACAACAAGAAACTGCTTTCAAGCAGAAGCTACAATAGTCAGAGTGTAGACGTACATATTAGAGGTCTACCAGAGTCTTGATTCTGTGATTGTGCAGTTGGGATGGATTTCTTAAAAAAAACAAAACAGAATGAATGAGAGTATAGTGCACAGGACTGTGTGTGGAGGCTGGTAGGGTTTTGCATCTACGTACATTAAAAGTAATGCTAGCCAGCGACTGTACACTGTACAGACACAACATGTAACATGGTGTGTCAGAGGAAAGAGCTTAAACAGGTTCCCTCTGGAATTGACATATGGAGTCTAGTTAAATATGTCTAGTTGAAAGGATTGCAAATATGAGCAAGCACTTGGCAATAGTGGAGAGGAGAAATTTTCCTTTTTACAGGCAGAAAAATTGGAACAGACGTCAGTTCAGAGGATGTATTTAGAGAAGGAAAGAGAACAAGACAGAGAAGGAGAAAAAAAATAAAACCTATAATAGCAATAATGACTGTCCATAATAACATGTTACGTATACATCATCATCATCATCATTATTATTATTATTATTATCATGATGTGTAAACTCAATACTTTTGCATGAGTGGATCATGATATTAAAAACAAGACTTAAAATCATTATGACCTCAGTGCTTAAACATATAATCAAATAACACCCCGATGACAGTGTCAACAAACACTGAGCATCTTAGGCATCATAAAAGTTGATTTTAGAGCAGAGCAGAGGTATCATGAGTATTAGGAACTTCAAATACACTGTAATCCTTTTTTGTTTTTCTTTCAGCCTCTGCTTCATCCTGATCTATCATTGTCAGCCTCTTATGACCTAACCCTGGTCTCTTATATGTGCCATAATCATATGTCATATTCCATGAGGTTTCCCAGCTCTTATTTATCTGTATCAATTTGAGATTCCCACAGGATCTCAGCCCCGTCTTCATAAGCACCCCTGTGTGGTGTCTAATAGTGCATTTTCCCACACACAATCCTGCTTGAATGACTTGGTTGTCGTAATGTAATGTAAGGCTGCACACACCTGATCGTAATTCAGTTTCAGACCTTATCCTTCAGTAAAAGTACAGTCAATATTCGCTTCAGTCTCAAGTTATAAATTTGTTTGTTAAAGAAATCTCTTCAAACCAAATTCTATTTTTACAAGTAAAAAAATGAATAAAAGATTTAATCTAATTTTAAATATATATTTCGATTTTTTTCATTTATTTTGTTGCATTGGTTCATCAAATGTCATGACCTGTCATCAGGCATCCACTTTAGCAAATTTTCCTCAGCTTAAGCCTGATGATGCATTAAGTTCACAGTGACATAAACAAACACTGAATGTTCACAAAGGTAGCAAGAAATGTTTGAAATGCTGACAGTCTTTAACTTCTCTGTATGTTCTGTAAGATGAAGTAAAGCCCTTACTGAAGTCATGCTCCTTTCTTAAGCTACCTTCTGTTTCACTGGCCTCAGTCAGATAATGTTTTTTCTCATACAGCATTTCTTACTTTGATGTATGTTAAAACATAATACAATAATTCTCTCTGTATTCTAAACTGGCATCTGTATTGGACAATCAAATGAATGCACCTTGTCATTCAAAATTTTATTTATGTCCAGCAAAAGCATACATGAGTCTCAACCACAGAAGCACTGTTAATGCCTCTTGGAAGCTCTGGTTGTTAAATGGCAACTCAACTTTTAAATCCTTTAATATGAAGGTTTTATATATTATATTATATTATATATGTCTTGTCTATGTGCTTTATGTATTGCTATTATAGCATGTACAGTACTTTGAATGATTTTAGAGAGAATAGTGATGATATTATGAAATCTTGAAGAGTGATTCTACAGATATGTAATACAGCTTTATTACTTGTCATTTTATTGTAACAGCACCCCTGTCAATGACAGGATCCTGTAGAAATGATGGATTCATTATTACAGAGAGCTGATTCATTAGTAAGCCAACTCATCTATTGATTTGAACCTGCCCCTGAGCAGTTTAGTGATGCAGTGTAGGTTACCATGGTAATACAGACCCCAACTCTCTCAATTTAAAAAAAAAACTATATTCCAGTCTGTGTTCAAAGAAGCATGTTAGCAGACCCTCTGCTTCATGTGAACAGATCCAGACAGTCATCAAGTTCTGGCCCGCTGCTGGACCCATCGCCATGGCAACAGTCAGTCTGCTGGTGTTGTTCCCTCTTCCTCCTCCTTTTATACACACTTGTCTTATTTTTCTCTTCCTTTTCTTCTGCTTCTCCCTTTTCTGCCTTCAGTCTATGAGGGGAATCTTGTAGTTCCTGTGGCATGGGATTTTCTGGGTTTTGTAGTTTTTGGTGTTTCTCTGCAGGCAGAGCCAACTGGAGATTCTTGTGGAACCTGGAGATTACCAAAAAAGCTAAAAAAAGTCAGAACTCATTGCAGCTGGGTTTACATTCACATGTTTGATTGCGTTATGGTTAGTTACCTCAAGAATTAGTGAGAACTAACTTTTTATTTTTCAGCTAACAACCATTGTTATTTTCACCTGTCACTGAATAGCAGAGAACCAAAAAGCAAACTGACCTGTGAATCCGTCTGAGATTCTCTTCCATCTTCTGATTGGCTACCAGAGTTAGGAAATGAATGTAATCATGTTCAACAAGTAGGTTTCCCTCATGGCTAAGAGGAACCTCCAGGCTGTGGGTGCTACGGACTGCCTAGATAGACAAAGTACAGCAGGAAACATTTACACTTTTTACACGGTATATGCAAAAAATACAAGCATACACGTGCATGCACTCTTTTGGGTTAAATAAAAATCAATGTTTCCTATTGTATTGTTATCAACAGACACTACTCATGATGAAATAATGCTTAAATCAGGGGGTGGGAAAAATATACGCATAGGGTCCCTACCATGATGATTTTTCCTGTCTTGCTGACAGTAAGACCAGAGTTCCTGAAGCCTGAGTTGATGGCCACTGAGTGCTAGAGGAGACACAAGACATTTGTGACAGTTTGTTTAATAAAATAAAACAATTTTTAAAAATTGCCTAATGTGAAGGTCTAATGGGACAGGGTAAAATCTAACAATAAAATTTCTAAGAATAACTTCATTTAAAACAAAATCCTACCAAACCACTGGTTGTACTTAATACAGTATTTGTGCTTGAATAAGACCTTGTGAAGTGCAACACATGTACAGCTCTGTGGTGTTGTCTTTTCACCCCACAGGCTGCTTAACTCAATAATAAAAAATCAAACAAAGGCACACAAAATAGTCATTCTCACCAACAGCTGTGCATCATCTAGTTGCCGACACTGAACATGGAGCACAAAGGGCTCAAACTTCAACACTGAATCTCCAGTGGACCTGGCCAGCCCTGAGATCTGAAGAACAAACACTATGTTATTAATATCAAATCCACTTTATTAGTTGAAATGCCACTAGTACAGAAGTCCATTACATCTCACCAGGTCATCCAATTTGCATTTCTGATGTGAGACAAACAGCCAAACACAATTCTGTTTCTGGACATCAGTTTTCTCTGGTGCCTAGGAGGAAAAATACACGATGATTTTAAAAACCACACCACTGGAAATATACCAGACCACTATTAGAGGGCAACAAATTTTAAGTAATATTTAATCTATTTGTATCATAATAAATACTTGTGAATCTTCGTATTAAAGGATTAGCCAGAGCTACTTAAACACCTCTGATAAAATGATTCACTCAGAACTTCCAGTTGTTTACTTGTTTGGACTAACATTTGAAAAAGCACACAGAGCTTGTTGTCTGTCCAGTCTTAGGTAACTTTAATGCATCTCACCCCGTCGATAAGGATAATTCTCCCAGAGCAGGAGCTGGTGGTGAAATACTCGTCACAGCTGTTGAGCAGAGACACTACATGTTCAATATCTTCATCCACGCTGCCTTTTTTACTCAGGTCCAGCTTGTTCAGACACTGCTTCTTCCACTGACTGAACGTTTTCTCCATATCTATTTATTTCATATGGTCAAAATGTCACGGTGTGTATCCCTGTAGTGTGAGCTGACGGGACAATAAGGTGTTTAAAATCTTAGGAGAGCAGAAATACTAGCAGGAAAACTTTAAAGCGCATCTTTATTTTAATTTAAACTTCTGTTTCATAGATATTAGCTAGCTCTGCTATACCTGTACGCATTGTTTCTTCGTCTGCAGTGAATATGGCGTCCCATATACGAGCCAAAAGCGGACACTGCCACCTGCTGTACCGGAGGCAACACCAAGAAATAAAACATACTACTATCTAATTTAGAGGCATTCTATCTCTTTTAAGCTTTCATTCTTGTAGCACATTCTCAGAGTATAGGATTAGGCTACAGTTATGCTTTACATTCATAGACTACCTAGTGAGATGGAATGCTGTTAATAAACTTCAGACCAAAAATCTAGTTGAAGAAAAATCAGAATGTACTGCTATTGTTTTATCGGTTTGCTATTTTTGAGTTTCTATAGGAATTTTTTCTTTCTCTTCATTTCACATCTTAAAAAAATAACTGTATAACTTCAGTTTTATTGCTGCATTTTTCCTGAGAGACAAACTTTACCAAAGCCAGCATTGTTTATTTTTGCTTTGATTGATTTATTTGTTTGCTTTGAAGATTTTATTTACTGACAAAATAGACAGACCATTACTAACAACCCTAAATACTCAGACACCGTCACAAAATGGATATATACTCTCCACTAAAGCTTCTGGTCTTTTCTCATAGAAACCAAGCGATCAAGAAAATCCTCAAACTATCAAGGCAAGATAGACTGCTTAAGTATGGTCCCTTCTCGTCTACTAGGTTTACAGACAAAAATGATGTTATGATGGTCTGCTATGTTGCTTGCTAGAGATTCCCAATACAGTTAAGAGACAGACAGAGAGAGAGAGAGAGAGAGAGAGAGAGAGAGAGGGGAAGTGCATTATCCCCTATTGGACTGGCATGATTTTGCTGGCCCAGTAACTATAAGTGACAACAGCAGAGAACAGTAGTCAGAAAAACACTGAGGCAGATCAGACTAGAGTGACACACTACAAGCAGATCTCTGCCATGAAGACATCATGAGGATCGGACCACAGGTTAGTTTTTTTCTCACACCATGTTGTAGTGCCTTCTTATATGTGCAACAAATGGATAGACCTGAGTTCCTTGATCACTGACATAACAAATACCCGGCAGGAAGGTAACGAACACATTGACAGTAAAGATCTTAGCAGGGTCAAGAGTTGGAAAGCAAATCAAAAGCAAGGGAAATGGAAAAAGACTGGGAGCAGTTTTCCTCACATGGTATCTCAGATATTGTAGGAGATTGTTGCAATTATTACAAATACTGCCACCCACGCTGAATAACCTCAAGCATATTTAATACAACTGATACAGCAGGAGAATATTGTTGTTACATTGCACAAAGAGGTTACAAGCAGTTGAGCTAACAGTCCTTTAAAATTTACCTCAATAATGTAAATGTAGCCTAAATAATATACTTTACCTTTCAAATTTAAATTGAGATTAGTTGGATTACATGCCTGTCTGTCATTTAGTTAAATTTACTGATTTGAAATAATTCTTTATGTGCTTTGTTACGGCTAATTACCAGTGTGACAATTTCAGACGGTGCCAGTGTTCCTGAGTTAACAAGGATATTTTGTGACAATTTGTCACCGCCTGAGCCACAACCACCCCCACATGGAGCTCTACGGCACACAGAAAAAAGATGTATCAGGGTTTGATTCACATACAATACTTTTTAGTAGACACAGTCATTTGGGTTTGCACATGAGAATTGACTACAAGAAAGATATAGAACATCCCCAGCTTTATCTTTTAAGGAACAGAGTATAAACAGTGTAATGTCTTTATCTTCATCTGTCAGATTAATATATTAATTAATCTGCAGAGTATCCATACATGTCAAAAAGGGAACAAAAGTTACAGGATCTGACCATAATAGAGGTAAACTAAGATCATTAAATCTGATGGCAAAGTGTGATTATGTGTATGTATAATGGATAAGCATTTATATTAGTGAAATATATGGAATACTTGTAATAACTGAACTGATATGTTTTAAATGTCTTATTTTATACCCAGAGCTCTATGGAAGAATTGGCAACTTTTATTAAAAGACTGACCCCAGTTGTCTAACACAATACATGTATCTCTGATCTGCCATCTCCATCTGTTTTTTTTTTCTTTCAACTGAGCAAATCTAAAAATTTGATAACACAAAGCAACATCAAAAGGAAATTCAGTTTGGTTGTTTCTTTTTGCAGAACACTGACAACATGGTTCATATCTTCCAGCTGGTGTAAAGCCTGTAACTTTGTCGCTAGAAGGGATTTATTCATGTTTGATGAATAATTAAATAGAATTAGGAAATATTCCTCCCCCTTTCCCACACTCACTGACAATTGTCAACAATTAGCCAGACAGTTGTACTACGCTCTGTATAATTTTTGCACCAAACAGGAGTTGCTATTTATAATTTATTCAAGCTATCAATAAAATACTACTGTCACTTGTACTGTTGATACTATTATGTAACAACCAGCATAAGCTTTAAAGAGATCAACATTATTCATTAAAAAAGTACAAGAAAAACAAATAACATGTATACAACATTATAAGATGGTTCAGTTACACAATGCAGTTATCACACACACAGACACTTCAACATTTACAAGAAGCCTATAATAAAACAAATTCAGACCCTTCAAAACCTTTGGACATACAATCCCTGATGAAGCTTATTTGTGTAGATTTACTTTAGTCTAAATGTACTTGCAATTTTTTAATCTTGCTAGACCAGTATTTATTTACATGAATTCATATTGGCCCTGATTTAGCTGACTTGCTGCTATCAGTGTGTGAGTTCTGTCTCTTGTTTGATTTTTGTTTCTTTCATGTTTTGTTTGTGAAGCACTTTGTGACATCCATTCTTGACAGGTACCAAAAAGTATCATTATCATAATAATTGCAGTGGCGTGCTGTGTATTAACAGTTTCTCAGAGCTAGTATGAGGAACTTTATTTAATTTACAGCTGTGATTATTTTTGGCCACTTGGAGATGAAGTAAACAAAATGTAAACACAATGTTGACACATCATCAGCTTCTAAGTTTGCATGTCTAAATGGATGTCACATAGTTGCTTTCTGTAATTGTTCATCAAGCAGTAATGGAGCAACATCTCCAGTTATTTGGATTTTTATTTGTGTTAACCTCATGAATATGATTCCATATTCATTTAGGCCTACTTTAATCTCTGCTTTTTTTTAATCACTACCAACTCGTAAAGGAAATATCTAGCTTAGTAGTCACCTGAATAATCCTCTAGTCTCTGACTGCTGATTTCTCTCTGCTGTTTGCTGCAAAGCAGATTGTGTGCAGTAGCTTTTTAGATAGTCTTCACTGAGACAGCTTACTGCTGAGACCAAAAACAGCTCTGTGAGAGCAGAAAACCGACTGCAACTTTCCCTATAGTTTCTCAAAACTGAGGGAGCTGCAGATTCAGTTGATTTTTTTTTAGGCTTAATACCACGAGTGGCCCTTTTAAATATCTAAAAGCTCATGTTGTTTTCACATGTTTCTCTCAGGTTTTTCAAGTTAATATGTTGTTGATAAGAATCAGCCAGGTCTAAAACTGCTTTTTCTACTATTGGTGTCATGATTGTTCATTTTAAATGAGGGGAGTATCATAGCTATCTTTACTAATGAATCAAATTCTTTCTGTGGTTAAAAGTTAAAAAGTAACAGCATTTGCACACAAGATATTTGTTTAGTCACTCATAATTAGATTCATTGCCTCCCATGGCAAAAGTAATATATTTTACTAGTCCCAAAGTTAAATTAACGCTGTTTTTGCTGTGTGCCCTTGTATCAGGTCTTTACATTACCATTGTGGGATTTATTTTTCACAGTAGACATTTTGACAGATTTAAAGAGGGAAAGCACAGGTGTTACTTGATGGCTAACATTATTGATGGCTCTGTTGTGTTCTCAGTAACTTTAAGCCAGCACTCACAATACTAGAGAATACTCAAAAAACAGTGCCCTTAAACTTAAGCAGATAATAAAACTCACAGACCTGCATTTTTTTCAGTCAACACCTTGCCTTTCCTGCTACATTATTTCAAAATTTTGTCAGTGAAATAGGTCTATGCTTATGTGGTAATATTTGTGAATCTTAAAAGTCAGTCTTATTTGATTATTTCAGCTCTATATTTTTAATTTTTAAAATATATTTTTATTTAGTGCTATTACTGTCAAAATAGACTACATTAGCTCAAAGTGTCTCAATTCACTACGGAGCATATGAAAATAAAATATAACTGTCTAACAATTTATCCCTTAAAAAATATTAGCTTTCTGTTTGTATCTTCAGCTGACAGTATTCTTTTGCAATATTCATCCTTCTTCAACATTGTTATCCAATGGTTTTAAAAGATGATAGTAATTACTTGGACTGAACACATGAATGGTAGCAGCTATAAACACAACATATTGCAGGCGTGGCCGAGGGCCATCACATTGCACAGTGTTTCTTGTTCCTGTGTCCTGAGGGCTGCGTGTCCCACATACCTACTACCACAAGCACGGCTCTGCTGAGTTGGAAAGGGACGTTCACACACACTCACGCAAGCCACCCGTGCGGAAAATAGGTTTTTAGCACACTTCTGACGTCACGCCCATCGATTGGTTTTGGTTTTCTACCTAAGGTTGTATATTGAGAAGATGAATCACTCTGTAGATAAAGCCCAGACGCCCCCACCCCCAACACACACACAAACAGCTATGCAAAGAGTGTTGTCTAGCCGCCTATCTTGCATTATAGCTTAAAAGTTAAGTTACTATGTTTAAATTTAAAATTAACTGAGTCATTATAAGGGTAAAAGTCTTCAGCAGGCTAAGAAAACAATGGGCCTCTTTAAATGTTTTGGGGGTTTTTTGTTATGTTTTTCCTAATGTACAAAAAAAAAAGAACAAGTTGGTAAACAATGGTAATTGCTTCTTACAAAGCGGGCAGATGTACAATCATTTTGCAAAAACAAAATCAGTTTATATAGCTTAACAATGTATATTTGATTTATTCAATAGGCCTATCCCATTACAATAAGATATAAGATAAAATAAGATAACAAGTCTGACCAAATATGAGACACATTTCAATCAATACCAAAAAAAAAAAAAAAAAAAAAGTTAATTAGGCTACTCAGTCCGTCTCCTCCAAAACAATAAATAGGCTGAAATTTAGTTATTTCTTTCCTTGTTTCTGTCAGACCCCATTTGGGTAGGCTACATCAGCAAAATAGCTTTCAGCTTCAATATTTTACATCGCGGTCTGTGTGCTGTAAAAAGCCGGCATATCAACATGAAACAAGAGCATGAAATAGAAATAAGTGCAGAGTGAGACCTCGTTAAGTTTAACATGTTCTCCGCCTCTGCTTGGCACCTGCGAATGTGCGTCAAGTTAGCAACTATCAGCCGTATTGGACCGGATATGCTATTATTTTTTTAATACAAGTGTACCATCAGTATTAAAACAAAACACACCTTAAAATGATAGCTACACATTTAAATGGGTCTGTTCAACGAAATTACCGACTGAGCGGGCAAAACTGTACCAAGAACTAGTCTTGTGTGTTTATTTTAGATATCGTAACAGGAAATGCATTTGGTTATTTGTGCTAACTTAACGGCGGTCACCTGCTGCAGCACATCAGAGCCTGAGGTGGATGAAGATCTCTGAGGTACCCGGGGCTGACTGAATACAATATACATTTTTAAGGTGATTTTTCGCTCTTAGTTTCATGTCAGCACACAGAGCGAACACCTTTGGGGGAGACAGTGCCAGTTCTGCACTGGCACAATTTTGTGAATCCCAAAAACCGCATTTTAGGAACGACCACGGACAAACCACATTAACAGGCACCGACACTTCCAGCTCACCTCACCGGGAGATGGAGGTTTGTAGTTAGGGTTTGGGGAAACTGGACCCGGTCAGAATTTCTCCAAAATTACGGCGGGAATCAAATACTACTCCCTGTCTCCCGGTAACGGGAGAGACCACCGGCCGGTCGTGATGTCTCGTGCAAAGGAGCGGCTGAAAGGCGGGAATGAGACCAAGGACAGCGTCACTCTCCTGCCGTGCTTTTATTTTGTAGAGGTGAATATCTATCTATCTATCTATCTATCTATCTATCTATCTATCTATCTATCTATCTATCTATCTATCTATCTAGTATATGATTTTCCCATATTATTACTATACTGAATAGTATTGGTTAACTGACTGATCAGCAGTGATTAGTCACCGACTAACTGACTAGCTGACTGACTGCTGGGTTGACTCCCAACGAAAAAAATGACATCAGAGCTGTTGAATCCATGTTCTTCCTCAGTAATGCTGGATCTGTTGCAGATGCGTCTGGTTTTGAAGTGAGGGCAGCACAGAGGGGTGGATGGTGCCGACAGATGTTGTCAGGCATCTGGCAGCTCTTTCTTAAGAACATGTAGCTCTAAACTCATTGTGGCCTCTCACCACAATGTAAACCAGAATCAGGTTAAGCTAATGATGCTAATATATATTTAATTATCATTTTGGTTGGTTAAATATAACTGACATACTGTATGTTGTTGAGATGCCACATAACAATAAGCCAGACAGGCTTTAATGCCGGTCAGAAACAGTCCAGTTTTTTAGTGGTGATACCAAGAATCTGTATTCACCTCATCCCTGTTTACTCTGTTCTTTATGCAGCCAGTGACACTGCAGTCTCCACAGAAAATTATCATTCCTTGTGTATAAGCAAATTTTTGATAAGAAAAATGAGAGCCCCAGTGTTAAAGACAACTGTAAATGACAACAGCCATACAAATATGAGCAGATAATTCAGTTTCATGCCACCTACACAATTCATACCCATTTAATCATCAGCATTAAGAGATGAATGGCTCCAGTTTAGCCTGTTCCTGTCAGATCTCTGTGTTCCACAGACTCTCTCACAGTAATTGTTCCTCACCCTAGGACTAAAGCCTAGAGTAGTGCTGCATTTGGTTCGGACACCCCAGACTGTGAAACAGCCTTCCCGTAGTCTCCACAATTTGCACTAATTTAAATGCTTAAAATTATTATTGTCATTATTTCTTCACTATATGTCATAGTTGTTTGTACATAATATGAATTTCTGATACATTTTATGAAATTCCAAGTGTATTTTCCTGTAATATAATGAAATATGAAATTCTAAAAGAAGATTCTCTCACTAGTGTGAGAGAACCACAAACCCACATAACAAAGAAACTACTGTATTACTTGTCATTTTGGAGTATTTTTAAAAATAGTTTCTGATTATCGCTATTTGAAAAACTGTGAGCCTGATTCTTACACTTGACATTGACTAAATGTTTATAAAGTGTACAAGAGAACATAACTAAGTAGCAGTCATGCTCTGGTCACCAGTCAAATTTTCCACTTGATAATACAGGCAACCATAGGCTGACATGTAGAACATATACTTTTGTGGTCCATATAACTTCATATAATAAATTTGATGTATAAAATTTGGGATATAGTTAATTTTGTGAAAACTCAATGGGGCAACCATGCAGAAAAATAAACACATGGTAATGCCTGTTTTTGCCTTATCCAGTGAATGACAGTCTGAGAGGTGGGAGTCTTAAAGTCATGTTTTAATAATGCAATTGATAGCTTCCCAGCTGCAAATGCTCTAATTACAAAGTTATTTGTGACAAATCCTTTTTGGTTAAATAGATACACATAACCCAAACGGTGTCTGGCTTGACTGGTATTCATTAGTGAGAATTCACTTAACTCCAGGCTCCTCACATGCTTCTTTTGAACTTATATGAGGGGTTCAATAAAAGCCAATAGAAAAATCAAGAACACCTACATTTTAAGGGTTTTATAGATGTTCATGGTTTTATTCCTTGAGGAAATATCAGAACCCACTCTACACAACCCACTTTAGTTGGGAGATAGCAGTGGAGCACTGTTAAGGTGCATCTGGACAGCAAGCAGTTGCATCCTCCTTTGTGTCCTCGCCTTAATATAGAGGCAGCAACAAGGAGAGAGACAGCAGCTGCTGCTCTCACTGAGCATGCATGGCCAATTTTCTGCTTCTGTCTAAGTTGAAGATGGATCCACCTGTTTTGGTTTGTCACTGTTGCTCACCTGTGGAAACCACAGATGACAAACAAGCAAACGTCTATGTCATCCTCCGGACAAGGTTGCAATAGCGATGATTTCAGTGAGCTAAACTTGCCACTAATTGTCTCGCATTACACACAACATGAATCACAATTCTTCTACTTTAAGATACAACTCACTCTATAAAGCTAGTAGATAAGATGATGTGGATAACACAAACCTGTAAAGTTTGGTTCTCCCGGCTATGTGATTCATGAAGATGCAAAGATGCTTAGATGCTATGCACTGCATCGAATACCAGTGTAAATATTTTAATTGTAAACAAACAGAATCAGTAATACATAATATTGTAAACTGAAACTTAATAAAAAATGGTAGAAATAAAAACAAACTGAAACAAAATTGTCCGTTTACAAAATTTTTATACATGAAATCAAAATGAACTTAAATTCATTTCAGTTTTAGTGTTTTAGCAATAAGGTATCAGATTCATTTCTTGTATTGTAAAATAAAATGAAAGTCACAGCCACTACATGCAACACATACAAAGAACTTGTGTAAATAATTAAATTATACACATTTAATTTCACATTTTTAAAATATATTTTGTTAATATTTGTACGTTACTTGCATCTTTTAAATATATCATGTCTTGCCTTGACAAAAACAAAGAAAGACTATTTGAAAACTAAAATTAAACACATAAACTAAAGCTTAACCCTTCTGAAAAAAAATTTACAGAAATGAAACTAAAAAGAGTTCTAAAGGTCAAAATTAAAATACTGACAATTTAATTAATTATTACAAGTTGTTATAACCGCGCTAAACTCACTTTCACTAAAAGTTGGTGACAGTGGATTGGCAAAGAAGTTGGGAGCTGGGAGCTGTGGTGTACATCTGTGTGAGTGGCACGGTTGCTATGTTTTTATGTTTATCAAATGTATAACCAAATAAACTCAAAAAATGTCTTGAAAAATTGATTCTCACACCTGAGAGAACAGGAGAATATTCTTGGGCTTTGCTAGGTGCTGTGTGGAGAAGACTGAGGTAGATGAGGGACAGAGATGTTGTAACCCTATTTTGGCGGCCTTTCTCTTTCTGCTGTTGCTGACCTATGTGCTTCTGTATAATCTTTTAAACAAGAGTTGGCCATTAACAGCAAAATCACAGAAAAAACAACAATATTGATGGATTAAGCTATTAACTCATATACAATAATCGCCTAACACTGAAGGTTATGTAGAAATTTAACTTTAGTATATTTTAATTAGTGGTGGGACTCGATTAAAATTTTTAATCGCGTTAATTATAGGGTCTGTAATTAATTAATCGAAATTA
>JAQMCX010000008.1:1444835-1481494 GCA_029814765.1 Acanthurus leucopareius
CGATTAATTTCGATTAATTAATTACAGACCCTATAATTAACGCGATTAAAAATTTTAATCGAGTCCCACCACTACTAAATACAGTTCAGTTGGCAACTTAGTTTGGTGGATAAGGGAAAAAAAAAATTTTACTAGCTGAAAACTGAATCCAGTAAAATATCTACTTACAGTGTTCTAAGCACCAGCAACTTTGGTGGATGAAAGAGATGTGAAGGCTAGTATCTAGCGCTGGGCGGTATGACCAAAAATGTATATCACAGTATTTTTCAAAATTATGTCGGTTTCACGGTATATGACGGTATTTTCTTTTTTCATACACTACTGAAAAGTCACGCTACCCTTGCAAAACATAGCGGCAAACATACGTAGCGGCAAACGTACATAGGCAGCAAAGGTATGTACGTGGCTATGTTTTGCAAGTGGCAAATGCTGCGCTGCAGGACCCGCTACCACCAAACAATATTAAATGCCAAGTTAAAGACTAGAAGCTATAATGTCTGAAGTAAAAAATACACTTACATCATGAGGGACGGATGGCGCTATTTTGAGATCTCATGAGATCTGTGCATATTCTAACATGACGGCACACATCTGAATATGAATATCTCAGCTAACCCCAAACCCAAGCCCACTTATTAAAGTGTACTTACTGTCATGCACTTCACCCTCTTTGTAAAAAATCCATCCAATAAATAAAATTTTTAATACAGAGCATTGAAGTGTTTGTAAAAATGTCAATAATAATCGTGCAAGAATTCAGAGGCATGAGGTAGGGCTGCTCCTCACAATATTTTCCTGACTTTCAAATTTTCAAATATTTAAAAGAGATTCATAAAAAATATTTCAGAAAATATATTAGAAAATGTTTTTCCTTGTAGTTTTTACTCATTTGGTCTGTGAAATATAAATGATATGAAAAGAATCTTGTCAGCTCTACTACTAGTTACATTAAGCTTCAGTGAACATGCCCAAAAGTCCTAACATTCCTAACCTATAAAATAATCTGCTGGAATCATTTGTCAAAAATCCAAAATACACCTTTGTTAAACTTTATATTGTATTTTTTAGGTCACATAAAAGCCTGATATTTTTGTCTTCCTACTTCCACTCCTACACAGTGATTGAAAACAATTTTACTTTCCTTCCTATGCAAAAAAAGACTTAGACCTGTCTGTTGCTATTTCGATTGTGCTTGTATCACCTGCCATCCTGCTCTGAATCTGAGGCAAACACTGTGTCTCTCTTCCCTCCTGAATTTCAACAGTGAGGCAAGCCCTTCAGTTAGCCTACTATACTAGCTCTTTTGCTGAGCATGTATTAAAACATGCATTATGCTGCACCTTGCCGGTCAGCAGCCTGTTTGGAATCCAAGTGGGCTTAAGCACAGCCTTTACCTATCTGCCTTAGTAATACTTGAACTTTTACTTGTCTGAATAATACTCTCTTTCTTGGTTTTTTCTATATTCACCGTTTTTGATGCACAACTTTCCATTCTTTCCATTCTAAGGGTATTTCTGGCCTTTGCCATTGCCAGTGGCAAAGTGTAAAACCTCAGAACTCTTTCGGTCATCCAAAAAGAGTCTGAAGAGCAAAGTATTGAAGACTGTTAAGGTTTAAACACTGGTTATGAGTGTCCCCTCAGATTTGTACTCTTTCCTTTTGTGCCTTTACTGGACACTTTCCAAATTAAATATTTAATATCAAAATGTAATTCTATTTTAATTAAGTTTCTGGTTCATCCTCTTCTTTTATGTAGGTTTACTACTCAGCTTTTTTGCAGGCCTATAAACAATCAACAAGACAGAGCCCCTAACAAAAAGAAACAGCAGCTGGCTAGCCCTGACTTGAGTTATGGATGCTCTTTAAACCCATTTGTTTTTATGTGTTTTTTTTACCTGTATGAGTACATACAGGTAAAAAAAAAAAAAAAGTACAGTGACCTTCTAAGTGTGACTCAAATTGCTACTAGAATAAGTTACATAGTGCACCTTTGATACTTCAAAGAAGTTAGATAACTGTAGAACTGTAAATTACGGTGAACTGTAGATTACTGAAAAAAAATATCTTTATTTGTGAAAAAGACATGCTCAAATTTTCACAGTAGTGGCAAGGATACAGATGAGCACTTTGTCGAAACTTAGGTTTCAAGTTGTTGAAAAAAATTTGAACAGTGCCAAGTTTTGGTAATCAAAAACATTCTCTGTACTTTTGTCTTGTCATTCCTTTCCTGCAGCTCCCTATCTTGGCCTCATCTGTTGTCAGTCTTTATTTTCTGGAGCTGACTGATATTTTCCAACCAGTGCATTCTGGGTACAGTTGTAATGACCGCACCTTGTCTCTGCCCTACATCCTGCCTAGACAGGAAGTCTGCTCACTGCCTCTGCTCTTCAGCTTGGCATTCGCTGCTCCTACTGCAACTGTAAGTACAATTCCCACCTTTTAATTCTCCACACAGCACCACACCGTGATATACATACATGTGGCCGACACACTGATTGGCTTTTACATTATAGAGGAGTGACCCAGCTATTGTCCTCATTAAGGCAAAAGTCTGTTTCTGTGAACTAGTATTACTGTGACTGTTACCATGAATTAACCATGAAAAGACTAAATATTCATCCTCTGAATAACAAATACAGGTAGTAAGCGCTGTAAGCTTAGATTCAAATGTAGACAGATAAAGACTGTAAATAATGTCTCACTGAAAAGGCTATTCCACCAATATTTCCACAGTCAGGAGCACTCTCCTACTCAATCACTTTTGAAAATGAGTCCCAATGCTGTGGGAGGCTGACCACACACAAAAACATTAAAAGTGAAAGCACTAAGCAGTTTCATGCAAAGCTAGTCATTTTTGTGCTACATGTAGCATTTTAGCACCAATTAGAGTATAATTTCGCAAACTCTCATCACTTTGTGTGTTTGAAATTTATTAAAAATGTGATTAAGTGTGCTTCATGCTATTTGACCCAATTTTAATTGACAGATCACATAAAAAGTGCAGTGTCTTGTACAGGTCATTTATGCTTTAGCTGATTCAGAGTTTAACTCTAAACATGGTAACAGATTCTTGTCTTTAATTCCATACTTGTTTGGTTTCCTCCAGAGATCTGTGTGGAGTAATAAGGAGACTGCAACTTTCCTTGAATTATTACAAAAACAAACATGAACGTCTCAATTCCATCATCTTTATACATGTTTTATTACCTTTTCAGTTTTATTGGGTACTGTTTTAATTATGTAGCCTGTTGTGTTATCTTCTCTGCAATGGTTTAATGGCAGCCACTAAAAAATTAAGGCAACTAACTGGATGGAAACACATAATAATTTGCATTTTCTTTAGCTGATGTTTTGGAATTTTGGGTAAAATTTGAACTTGATGTTGATAGAAGCCTGAGTAATGACAGCAACCCCACACCCCTTTCCCACCCCCCCAGCCCTATGTGGCTGTTTCTTACACTTATTAACTCTTTGGCCGAGGAACTAGTTGTGGTCTTTACCATTACATGTATGTGGGAGTCTTGTCTTTCCAGTTCTTCTCATGAAATGACAGAAACCAGCTTTCCTGTGATGTTATATTTTGGAAATCAGCCTACTCGGGAAGGCTGTATGTAACTCAAGTTTATCTTAAAATACACTGTTTCCATCTGAGATGTGTTTGCTCTTTGCTCTTTGAATTCATTCTTGGTCTAATCACTAGACTTATTTAAAAAAATACAACCACCCTTTTTCAAAGCTTTGTACATGTAATCTTCTAATTACTGTGTTAAAAAAAAACAGAATAATCAATTATTGGTCACGACAGTGGGATATTAACATCAGTAAACAGCCCAGTAATATTTAATTTATGCACAAAATCAGTCACTCAAATCAATCTGGTGAGATAAAATCTCAATTGCCAACAATCTTTTCTTTGTCTGTGTGTAGATTCTGATAGGAGAAGCCATTCTGTACTGCTATTTATCAAGGAGGTCATCAGGCACACAGACGGAGGCCAACATCAACGCTGCAGGCTGTAATTTCAACTCCTACATTCGCAGGGCTGTACGCTTCATAGGTGGGAGGACACATTATGACGCATTATACCCACAAGGGATTTGCATGGTTTCAGTGACTTAAAACAACCATAAAAAGCAGGAATAAACAAATGACATCAGACTGCAGCTATAACAGTAACATACCTGCAAAAAATGTACTGTCAGAATGTTGGTAGATACAGAATAAAATCACAATAAAACACAAATTTCAAAATACAGTTGCACAGGGTCACATTGTTAATTGTATTGTTTTCAAAGGTGTCCATATCTTCGGCCTGTGTGTGACTGCACTCATAACTGATATCCTCCAGTTGTCCACTGGTCAACACACACCCTACTGGTTGGATGTGTGTAAACCCAACTTGACCCACATTAACATGTCGACTTGTGATGAAGCTTTTATTCTGGAGGATATCTGCTCTGGACAAGACATCGGGCTCATCAATGCTGGGAGGTAAGGCTTTGTGCTACGAAGTGAGTCAGCGTGGGAGAATGTGGGAGTGAACTAGTGAGTGTGTCAGAGGATGTGTGTGGGTGTCTGTAAGGGTATGTTTCATGGAGTTTTGTTCAGAACACTTGCACATACATGAACTCAGATGTGCAAAGGCTACAATCTTCTTTTAGCTTGCAGTCCTAGACTACCTCTCTGCTGTTGTTATGGTTACAAATGTGCTCTCAGCACAAGAAACAAAGAAAATACTGGCTAGCTAATAGTGGGAAACTGTGTATGAACAGCAAAGGTCATGTGCTGCAACATTAATTACTGAGCTTCCGAACAAAATATGAATTTTACACTTGTACACTTGGAATGTTCCAGCTTACTTAAAGGTATAGTTAACATTTCTGCTTTAAAATGTTTAAATATGACCAGACCAATGTTATATAAATTTAGTTAATATACATCACCCTACATTTTAAACAATGTTTAACCCTTAAAGAACTAAACTGCTGCTAGTGGCTAAAAATTTCTATCATTTTTGAAGTTTGACTTTTGAACCACTCATGCAATCAACATGTTTTAAAGAGTTATACACTGCAGTTCTTCAGCTTTTCAGTGGTATCATATATGTCTTATTCTTCAGGATAATGTTTTAAAAAATGGCTGAAACTTCCTTAGTGATAGGGTTAGGGACAACTGACCCATTCTCAAACAAAGCAAATGTAAGTTTAGACTTAGACTTAAAATGAACAAGACTGACACATAAGGATATCCTGAAACAAATGATGTATGCCACTTGATGCTGACTGCTAGAGTAGGTCAAGAAAAACAATTCATGACAGTCAAACTTCCTCAGGTCTTTATTGAAACCAGAGAAATCTGAAATAATTTTATTTATTCAGTGATTCATTCATTTTTATCGTCCCAAGGTAGAGATATATAATACTGTGCATTTAAGCACCTACACACCTATGGTGCACTTCAGCAGGTGTTACTAATTTTGGCAGATTTGCAAAGGCCTACATTTACAAAACTTTGCAACACGAAAAAGAACTCCAAACTGCCTAGGTTGGGAGGAAACACTTAAAATAAGTAATATTTTGTATAGTAACTCCTTCTGTCCACATTTTAGGTTTTTGTTAGCTGGTTAGCTGATGATTTCACAGCATCTAAGTCCAAAAATGAAATTAATGTGATGTAATGAAATCAGAATTTTTACATTTTTTTTAGCCAAGTAGGATCAATTCAATGCTTTTGTTCTTCAGCAACAGATACTCTATGTTACCTAGTGACAACATAGCATGTACGTCTGCCACGTGCTTGTACTATATATACCATTATTTGTACCTTCACCCCTGCTGCTCTCACCTTAATTAGTCTCTCAAGCAATGTATGAGGCATATAATGAAGTTTTACAAATACTGTGTTAGGGTATAACTGTTTGTGCTTGCAAGTCACATTACCAGTTAAGACCAAAAGCTGCTCTCAATATGTGTTTGTCACTATACTCCATTTGCCACTTAGGAGACCACAGTTTTCCTGTCCACCTCAATTTTAGCTAGAGCAGAAGCTTCATTAGCCATGGCTTCTGTTCCTTTTCTCAGTACATGCACTAAAAATGCAAGAAACTAGTCTTGTGTGCTTCACTTCATTAAAAAGTATTGTTTATTGTTATTGTTGCTTTTATCATATGGCAAACTTTGTCAGGGCTGCAGTATGCTGTTCTTTAGTCTGGTGGTGCCAGATGGCAGCAGGGTGAACAGGCTGGAACTGGGATGGATTCTGATTTTCAACCTCACCCTCCTGTCACTGATATTTAGTAAATTGTATTCAGTGATGTTCTGGTTAGTTCTTTTTTTTCAGCCCCTGCAGAGCCCTCCTATCCTGGGCACTTCCCATGCCAGCTAGTAATATTTCCAGTCCAAATGTTTTCTACTTCATGTCTGCAAAAGTTGACAAGAACTTTATACAGAAATATGGCTTTCTTAAGTTCCCTCTGGAAGTCATTCTGGGCTTGTATTACCATAGTGAAGATGTATGATGTCCATGACAGGTTCTCTGTCATGCTGATTTCCAAAGTTCACCTGCTCCACTTCAGCTCCACTGATGTAAAGAGAGGTGTGTGTCTTTGTCTTCTCTTTTTTTAAATCAACACTAAGCTCCTTGTATGCCAATGTTGAGCAGTACATTATTTTTCTGAGCACCACTCTGTGAGATTTTGATGGGCTTCTAATATAAACTTGCCATTGTTGTTAGAAATCCAGCCACTGATGGTGGTGTTGTCTGCACTCTGCACAGTGGAGTTGTCTCCAGGTTGGAGGTTGACACACAACCATGAGAGGCTCAGGCATTGCATGGAGGGGGTGAGGCCACCAGTCTGGACTTTGTGGGGTCTGTTTGTGAGGATGCCCAATATCCAGTTGCAGAGTGTAGTGCTCAAGTCCAGAGTGCTATGTTTTCAAATCAGTTTCATGGAGAGAATGTGTTGAATGCTGGGCTGAAATCAATGAGTAGCATTTTGATGTAGGTGATGTGACCTTCAAGGTGTGTAAAGACTGAATGAATGGCAGTGGAGGTGGCATCCTCTTTGGATCTATTGTTTTAAAAGCTGATCTAAGTTTTAAAAACCAAAGAAGTACCAAAAATAGTATAAAAGGTTTAAGGAAGGTACAAAATTAAAATAAAACCAACAAACCAGATCACACAAGGTGAACAGGCTGGATTGCGATAAGGACGCAGGACCAAAGAAGAGAAACAGACAATGACAATGACAGGAAGAGAAAAAGACTTACAAACACAAGTGAGAGAAAACAAACAGGGCACAGGTAAAATCTATACATAAACAAAAAGGGTGTGAAGGCAACAAAGACAGGAAATAACAGCAAAAGCTTAGCAAACAAAAACTACCAAAAAAAAAAAAAATTAACTAAATTCAATCCACAAACCATGGGAAGAGTCTTCTGACAGTGATATGTGAAAAATGTTTGCGATAACATCCACTAATTGACTGGTACGTTTTAGTACATTACCAGGGATGTTATCAGGCCTAGCAGCTTTACTCCTATAAACTCTTAGTAGGACTCTCTTTACATCCTCTGTGGATGCTGTGAATGGCCTCTCCTCTGGAGGCAGAGTAGACTTTACAGCGGCTCTGCTTGACAATGATATTTAAGACATGTCTGCCTAAAGCTTTAGAACTCAGAAGAAACTATAGTATATTGTTGTAATAAATATGTTCAGTAAAGTAAATTGCCAGCTGGGTCTCTTAAATGGGGCTTTTCCAATGGCACTTTTGGCTGTGTGGAGCCGCGTTTAGCCAAAGAACCTACCTTAGGCTATGTCATGGGGCTTCTTTAGATTGATGATTGATGGCCACATCTTCCTTAAGCTCAATTTGTTGCTCAATTTCATCATCTCGTCTTTGATTTATGACCAGTAAGCAGGATGAGCAGAATCAAGCCAAGCAAAATCAAAACAACAGCCTGAAAATCCATGGCAAGAGATGCCAGAGTAACACTAACAAGAGCAACAAGAGCCGTAGACAGCTTAAGGTGCTGATTTTAAACATTAGTGTGGTGCTGCTGGCGCTCCAGGACTTTTTCTCCAAGTAAGAAATAGGATGGCCTCATGCAAGAGAATTGATAAAAACAAACACAATGGTCAGCTATCATTTTGACATGGAAGGTGGCTTGATTGATTCACCATGTCAACTAATGCTCTGAGTAACAAGAAAGAAATTCAACTTCAAATTTTCTGGTAGCTGTCAAGGGAGCCACATGTTGACTGTGCATGTGCACACATGTTCATCTGCCATAAGTGCACTCCGGCACTCAAGACAAGTGTGTCATCAGTGAGATACACACCAACAAGCTTGAAGCTCTGCTTTAATGCAATGCAAATGGCAGTGCAAATCACTGCTGTGCCAGGCCGATGTGGCAGAGTCGTAATGTGCCAAGCCGAGCCACAGATGTGTAAGGAAAATGCCAAAAGTGTATGTTGTAAAAAATAGACTGCAGTAATCTCACAATTTTGTAGTCTATAATCAGTCAAAGTGCTCTTCACTGCATGAAAACTTGTACACCGCACACATTCTTACACTAAGACAGGCGTCAGTTGACATACAGTCTAGAGAAGCAAACTCAAGAAGGGATTGAACTAACAAACTTCTGATGAGAAGATAATCTAGTCTACCAACTGAGCCACAGCCGCCATAAACCATCCACTGAATCCAGCTATCTCCATCTGTGCAGCTGTACTGAGATGCTGAGGTGTGAAAATATCTTGGTCTCCTCTTGGCCCAAGACATTTAAAGTATCCTCACAAACAAAGATGTGAGGGATGCTCCATCTGTGCTCTCTTAATCAGTGAATGTGACAGATACATTATGGCAGAATATTGAATTTATCTACCTAAGACTGGTGAATGTTAAATGTTTGTTAATTCTTTCTTTCTTTTTTTTGCACTTTTGAATACTTGCTTATTTTGTGGCATCACATGACCTCCTTGCACCAAAGTGACTGACTGCTACACCTGAGTTTGTACATATGGAGATCAAGTGCATTGTGCAAATTTGTCAGCCATTGTTGCATGTGTTACCATCATCTAAATGATCTTTATTGTGCACATGGCTTAAATACAAAGAGCAGTCTTTATAATACTAAATGGCCAAGGCACAAGCACAGAAACCTTGTCAAACATCCAAAATGGAACATTTTACCACATTGCAGCACAATTGTGTGGAGGTTTCAATTAAACCTTCTGAAATAAGCAGGCTTGAACAGAACTGGCACAAAATGTTCTGTGCTTCTTAACACACCAGACTGATGAGCTGTTACACACAGATTCTTAGTTTGAACAATGAAATTATCTGGAGTATAGCAGGCGTCCCACATCTTGAGATATTCAAAATCATCTTCCTTTTTTCTGGTAAATCTCAACAGTGTTATTAGGAGGAGCTTTCTTTATACAAATGTGAGAACAGATTAAGCAATTGCTGCTTTACTCTCCATTTGTTGTCTGAATTTGTGACATTACTGTGCATGTGAACTTAGATATGGCTAACTGGATGTACATATAAATTGTTTATAATTTTAATGGACAAAACAGTTGGCATCATAGATAAGTAAAAAAACATTTTATTGTAATACACGTCACTGTAGTTGTTGCCTAACTGAACAAGAATGCGATTTGATGGGGGAAAAGGGAGGATGCCATCTCTCTTGTTATGTGTTAAACTTCTCTCTCTATCTGCTAGGTGTGCAGGGGCTCAGTGTTTGTGTAGTTAAAGATTTTCATTTAGTCTGCCTGATTCATTTATCCTTTATCTGCCTGAGGTCTTCAAAAATTAAACTAAATGGCACCGACCAAGCATGTCATATAAATTGCTAAGGGAGCTTTCAGGTCTGAAAAGTGAAGACATTGAATAAGTGCCTCAGTCATGCATTTTTGCTACTTCCAGCTCAATTTATTACCTTAGTAAACACTTCCTACTCTGTCCTCAGTGTGTGTGTCTGTATACAAATTGAGAGATAGCTAACAAGCTTTAAGAGAAAGTTGGAAGCTGGAGCTTGTTCAATGTTTTTATTGTTGTTATCATTCTCACAAAGTGTTCATTGTAATATCAAGATAATACAAAAAATAACACCAATTAGTGAATGCTTTTTAAATGATAAATATATCACAGACATAAAATAATGCAAATGACAGCTACATAATCACAACATGAAAATAGCACACCCAGTAATACACTATGTGGTGTACACAACCCCTAAATATCTTGTAAATAATGTACATAAAATTCACTGCCAGAAAATAAGATTGCTTATACATACACCAAGAAAGCAAGCAAGAGGCTGTCACAACAGAAAGTGTTATAACTACTCATAGCTAACTTAACTTGAGAAGTATCTATGTATAAATAAATGATGGTAAATATTTAATTGCAACACAGCAAAATACAGTATGTGACATTGCTATCAAATGTGGAATGTAAATTGAACTTATAAGCAATGCTTTTCTAGCCACAGCAGCAAATAGAAAAAAAAGATTCAGCCAGAGCTGCAAACAGTGAATGGAATAGCAAAACTATCACCCGACTGAGCCACATAACTAAAACCACCGGTGAAAACCATGGCAGCAATCAAAGCAAGACAAGAATGAATTACTAACAAGAAGCCACACAAGGGCAGAGTTTTCCAAAACAAAAGCAGTTCCCAAATGAGTTTTGTGGTCTGAATCACTAGTTTTAAATCTCTATCAATATAACATAAGGATAATTTTGTAAATTATTGTCCCTTTTGACTGCAATCAACTTAAAAGCTGGGAATGCTTAAAGGTGTGGCTACTTTGTGACTAATAAGTCACTACTGCGGCATGTCATTGGATTCTCAGTCAGGTCCGATCAAGACAGAGGCGTTGCAATGCATATCCCCTCCTGCTCCACCGTTTCATCCAAATCTGGTCACTTCCTGCTCCAAAATACTGAGATAGAAATTGCCACAATGCCAATTTGGGGCTTAAAAACAGTAGCCTTTAAACCAGGTGATGATACACTGGCTTTACTTGAGATGGTATAATGATAAATCTCATACCCGATCAAATAGCCTAACTTTTAAAATTGATATATGAAAAGACATGTCTTCAAAGGGTCCTGAGTCGTCATGAGAGTTCTTGCTTATTTAAGAATAAAGTGATACAAGTTGAAGCAAATGCACTGTGATCTGTAGGCTTTAGCATGTCGTTACACGAAGCACTGAGTTGCCTTGTGTCTGAACAGTGCTATATAAATAAAATTGCCTTGCCTTGCCTTGCCTAGTTTTATGTTCATAACTTTAACCTGTTTTCGCTGCTGAGTCAGTTTGACATCCTGTATATATCAGTCAAAGTCTTATTGCAGACCCTTCTGTCTGCCTCTGTCTGAGATCGCTTTTTAATTTTTTCCAAAAATTAAGACAATATTTCTCCAGGGAGTGAAGTTAGTGACAGTGTGAACTCCATGCTCACTCTGAAAGCTTGACAGGCGTAGCAACAGTAACCAAGGGAGGCATGGCTTAGCAAAGGGTTTGTTGCATACTATTGTTGCCTATATACTTAATAGTGTCACCTCTATGATCAAAGTGACAAGAAGCAATGTGTTGCAAGAGAATCACAGAGGCAAACTGCTGATTGTATATCATCTGTGCGGCTGAAGATACAACCTTTCACCCATGAGAGTTACCCTAACCATACCTTCAGCCTACCTGTTAACAGTGAACAGATCACAGACTAAACTGAACATCTGTCCCTGTCTTCCAAAGTAACCTGCTGGTGTCTCCTGCTTGGTTCATTCCATAGTATGATTGCAAAACAAAGTGCAAGTTGTAATCATTATTATGGACCTATCACTAGAAGACTTTGTTTTTCAGATGTTATAGAGAAGCTGACAAGCTAAATGAAAATCCTACCACATGAAGAAAGTGTTCAGTGTGCCTGCCTGCTCAAAATTGTGAAGTATATGGATAACTGTTCTTACACATTTCTCCCAAAGCAGTGGCATATCTCCCAAAACAGTGTACAGTGTTACGCAACAGCCTGTACATCAGTGTTCTTTTCAACAAAGCAGCGACAAATAAAATTGCCAGTCATCCTGGTTTTCTGCTGATTTGGCTCACTTAGCAACACAGTCAGTAGTCAGAGCTGCATCAGTGGCTGCGGCACATGAAGGCTCATGAAGGCATTTAAGACATTTCTCATAAATGTCATTTTCTCCTATATCCAAGATAAATACATGCCCATTAACTCAGACTGGAAACCACAGAGCAATATGCTCAAGATCTTGCCTTAGAATCAGAGTGCTTTTACATTTTCTTAAGTATAAAAAGTAATATGCCTGTATCTAATTAAACTGTAAACAATAACTGCTAATATCTAATTCAGCTTACTTTTAATGGATCACTTTTCTCTACCCATTTATAAGCATGTATGCCATGTGTAAAAAATACTCAAAGGGGCACAGTAGCCTTAAGTTTGTCTTAAGGGGTTTAACAAGGTTTGACTTTGAATACCTCAGGTGTAAACTAATACAACAACATCCCTAACTTCACCCTAAATATCATCGGAAGTTGATTAAACACCTCTCTGACACTGTAGCAACAGAACTTTTGAAGTTTGGTTTGAAGAGAAAATATTTTCGTTGGGTTACAAAGTAGCTAAACACAGTTCCAAATGTTGAGTTTCTGGCCTCCCTTTGTCCTTCATACACTGCATTTATTAAACACCTGTTAGGGAGGAGTTACAAAAGATACACAAAAACACAATCACACACACACAAACACACACACACACACACAAGTTTATTTGAAAGTCACCCCCCGTTGTGAATGAATATTAAGCATTGTCCTTATCCGTCTGAACATGATAATTAACAGAAAGAACACTCTGTCTCCCTTTCTTTAAAGGAAGTCTTTCCCCTCTCAGCATGCAACTTTGGCTGCCTTTGCTGCTGTCTACATCTCAGTAAGTGCTCAATGCACACACACATGTGGAATGAGACTGGTACCTGAAGATCTCTGAAATCTTGCCAGATAAAAATGACATTACTGGGAGTTGTTGCCAGTTTTAGTTGTTACTCATTGCCAAATGTCAGATATTGGAATAATTGTATTCTAATCACAGTTTCAAATTAGTAATGCCTCCTAAATGGGTAGACTATGAACAGATGTGGGAATATCTCTATTTAATCTCAACAATAAATTATATGGTTTGCTTATGTAATGTAAATGCAAATTATGTATTTTGTGTTACAGATGTACTTCAATACGGTGCTGACTGACTCTGCCAAGCTGCTGAAGCCTCTCCTGGTTTTCTCCTTCGTCATGTTGGCCATCTTGGCTGGGCTGACCAGGATCATCCAGTTCAGAAACCATCCTGTTGACGTCTACTGTGGATGGTTGCTGGGAGCTGCCATAGCTGTTTATCTGGTAACACAGTCAATCGGTCACAAGCATTTTGATTGATTGAACTTAAAAGAGTCAGTGATACGGAAAAGACACCCTAAACTAAACTATAAATGAACCTTATGCAAAGCCAAGTTTCCTCGCAGGACAAAAGAGAGGTCATGTAATGCTGAGGAGGTAGAGGACAATCAAAGTATCAATTAAGATGGCTTATGAACCAGTGCATTAAGTAACTAGCTAACAACTGAATCTATTATGCCAACTAAAAAAACTGTCTACTAGAAATCTGTCTGTCACTTTTAAGGCTGGTTTATTGTGGAAAATCAAAGGAGAGAAGTGATTATTTTTGTAGAACTATCATTTTCATGTTTTTTGACAATCATCTTAGCTTTGCAACGCTTAAAAGGTGACCAAGGTTCTTCAGACTCATATTAGCTGTGATTTGAGGAGAGCAACTTGCTTGGGATTGGTCAGCTTTATCTTTGGAAGGTCCTAAAATCTTATTGGGTTGTGCAATTTTGTTCCAAATATTGGTAGAGTTTGCAAATTGAGCTTTAAAAGTGGGAAATATACAATATATTACTCAGGAAGGTACGTAAATGTTGATTAATAACAGTAAGCTGATATAAGAAAATAATGACAAAAGTGTTGGCCTTTCCCTATTGAGTCTGTTATTTTCTTTACTGAAATACTTACTTTTAAATGGCAACATATAAATAGAAAAAACCTCACAAAAATACAGTATGTTTTATCATTATGTCTTTGTTTTCAGTTTATCTCATGATTTTAGAAGTCATACTATGTGTTACAGTACATTTACCATGCATTGATTTTATCAGCCAAGAAGAGCATTTTTCATCCATCAAATGTTGTATTTTCTGCCCATTTCATGCTCAATCATCTATTAAAGAGATTAGAGGTTTGACAGTACTACATTGTCATTGTGGTGCATGTGGTTCAGTGTAATATTCAGTACAGCTTTTTATTGGTTCAAAGTAGATATGGATGTTCAACTCTCATGAAGAAGCTAGTTGATATCTGCACAGTATATTTAATACCTCCCACACACCATCACTCTCAAGCCCACACGCACTTGGACAGACACGTCCAGCATCCACACAAGCAGACATGAGTGGAACTGGAGCAGTTAGACTAGATACAGTTTAGACTAGGTACCCACATGCACACACACACAGCAACACAGCCCTCTCTTCTGCTTCCATTTTTGTTGTTCTGCCTTCTCTTGCAGGAAGACAGGTTGGCTACAGATACGCAAGGTTGTGCTCTGAAAAATCATCTCTCCATCAGATGATGCAGAATCACCAGTTACATAACAGAGTTTAAACTACATCTCAGCAGTGAAGACTCTTTATTTTATGCAAATAGAGAGTTATTGACCTGGGAAAGGATTTATGTGATTATTGAAGTTGCAAGGTGTTAATTATTCCTTAATGTGTTTTATGTAGTATTAATTATTCATATTTATTCTCCAGGCAATAATTTTTTTACAAAAAAGACAGGCTTCATTGGGCTATTAATAGGTTCTTTGTTTTGTACATGTCATCTATCATCAGAGGAGGAATGCAAAGTAGACAAATTGAAGCAGATTGGCAGCTTCCAAGTAGTTCTGTGCCTTGCATCAGTACTGCACTGGCTCAGCAGGAAAGCTGCTCATTAGAATTTTTTTCTTTCTCTGCCAGTTAACATTTTGTACCAGTTACACTGTTCTTTTTCTAATTGCATGTTTTCAGTTACATATAATTCCTACCACCCCTGATGGTCTCTGTATACTGTTGGTTGTGTCTCTGCCCCGGCAGGGGTGATGTGTGGTGCGATGCAAGGAAAGAGGGACTTTGTAAGACAATTGAAATTGCACCATTGCATCGATGTTCATTCATGTACATTGACCCTCTCAATGTTATGTTACTTGCTGTGAAATTAATATAGTAGAATTATAAAATCAAGGTAAAATAATTAAGTAATGTGAAGGTGCCTGACATGTGGACTGAAAATACATCCATTACGCACCAAACGCTAATTAAAGCATAATGTTTGAACATTCAAAATGTTTGAGCATAGTAACAGTTGCAGAGGTAGAAAATAACGACTATAAGTGAACTAACCCAATTACATATCAGTATCTAATGTTAGCTTACACTAGCTTACATCACATATTGTACATTATATTATCTAACATTTTTTTAGACACTGTTAGTTTATCTTATCCATCCTTCAAGCAAAACTATTAAACTTCAAGGGACAGGTAATGGATTGTTGAGCCTGATTCCTAGCCTTATTCCTCAAAATGTACACCATTGGTTGGTATTGAGATAGGGCTCCTAACCCAAAGCATTGATATTAAACATTTACTCATCATCCTCTCAGCTATCTCCCTCCGGTTTTTACATTTTGTCGTCTCAAATGTTGCATATAATGTTGTTAGCTTACATTTAGTAATGTCGTATATAATGTAAGCTAGTATTATCTAACATGAAGTATTGTAGATAATGTTATCTAACATTAAATATTGTGTAGTATGCTGGGTAACATTAGCTAATTTAATTTTTGCTTTCAATTTAATTTTACCCACTACTAATTATGAAATTTTGTCTTTTAATTTTTTAGACAATAAAAAACGGAGCTAGAAAACCTTACTGTGAGTAACTGTACGTGGATTGTTATTGAGGCTGTAATGCTCCATGTCACTGTTCAGAACCAACACAGGTAACCTCAGCACTAACCTCAGTACACCAGAAAGAACATGTAAAATGCTTTTTGCATACATTTATTCACTGCTAAATATTCACTGCATTGGGTATTTTATGAAGGCAAATATTATAGTTTTGTAAAACAACAACGAAAGCATGGATGTGGTAACGTAATTCAATTAGGTTATATTTGTTATTGCTTTACTAGTTGCAACTCCAATAGAAGTGTCAGTTTAAACTGGATCACTGTTGTCTAATTTCTCAAAATAGGATTTGTATCATATTAAAAGTTCCTTCTCTGACAGATTTTTAAGTTTCGTTAGGAGGCAAAGATAATAATTTGGTGGCAATTGTCAGGAAAGACAAAGTTCCAAAGGTTGGACCTTAAGTTGCTGTCCAAAGATCTTCTAGTATTTTTTTATGACTCTACCAGGGAAATAAATAAGGTACAATAGGATCTTGTGTAAAATAAATGATGTAAACACAGAAAATTGTATTTACAAAAATATTATCAGGGGTGGCTGATAAACATGCCCCAAATTGAAAAAAATCACAGTTAGAAGCGTAGAATCCTGGACTGATGAAGAACTGATGGCCTAAATGGCCCAGAGGGATAATATGAAAATGGTGTTAATTAAGTCTGGCAATGCAACCGACTTTAAGTCATGCAGTCATTCAGAAACCAAGTGTCAAAAACAAATAAGAAAAAGAGAAGTAGGTGTTAAAAAATAGGATTAATTAAAAAAAATGTAATGTAAAGAAAGAGAGTCAAATACTCTGAATGATATAATGGTTATATATTGGGTTATTATACCCACTATTGTAGAGGTGGACGCCACCCTCTGTACAAAACCTTAAGATGTTGTTAACTATGACTGCTATTGTTAAATATCACCTATTAATGAATATTTTGATGGAAAGATAAAGAAACTTGAACAAATGAAATGAAAAAAGCTGATAGTAAACTCTTAAAATGATTAATAGAGGTTGTCAGTTTTCAACCATCTGTGTTCCTATGCACAGCTGTGTACAACAGCCATGCAATGTCTGTATTCCGTCCATTTTGCAGGTAATGGGACATATATTTTTGAGGTGGGTGTTAGCAACTCAGGGACGAGTTGCTGTTGGTACCATTTACAGCAATACTATGCTCTGTTTTATGCTGGCGCACTGCGCTACTTCTCCTACTAGAGAGCAAGCTGACAGTTATCTATAGCACGTAAGACACTGACTGGACATAAGTGTCTTGTACAACCCCAGATCAAAATATCCAAACTATCCGTTAAGGTCTAATTTCTAAGGGATTTGGTTAAAACCCTTCAAGGAACTAAAACCCCACCCACATCCTTTTTTTTTTTTTTAAACATGGAAAAAATTCACATTGAGTGAAGATAAATATGTTCATACTGCCATTTTACTGTGACTTTAAAAAAGATCGTGGTAAAGGCTTTGGTGTAGAACTGAAAAGCTGTTAGTTATGAAACACTAAATGTGCCTTATCCTCTGTGTTTCATTGTGTGTGTTTGTGTACAGGGTGTGTATGCAGTGGGTAATTTCCAGCCCAGTGAGGATCGGTCCAGAACCAGACCACCTCCACCCATCCTGAGAGAGCCCCCCCTCTCCTCCTTACCAAATGTCAGCCAATCAGCACTTAGTAACAGCCACCAAGGTAAAACCACACCTGCCATGTGTCTCGTAGGGTAACAGATTACATCACCCTGACACGTCTTACTAGAATACGTTTTTGGAAAAATTACACAGGACCCTTTTTATAATATGAACAGAGGATATTGTGAGTCAGCTTTACCTTGCCCCAACTGCCTGAGTTTAGGCGTGCTAATTAACGCAGTTACACAGTGTACCAACAGAGCAGTGACTTTGTAGGTAAAAGGTAAGGTAATGCAATGAAAGGAAAATTAAAGGAGACAGTAAATGTTCCTTGTGATAAATCTGGCAAAACTTAAACAGAGGTAAAAAGAAAAATATGTACAGGTCTTTGATGACCAAATGTGAACATACCCATAATTGTGATTCCAGAGAAATTTTACAGAACATAAACTCTAACCACAACATTTACCCATCTCTTCTGACAAAACCTCAAAACTCAACCATGTCAGGTATGAGGTAGGTAGACATCCATGTAGTCTTTATGTTGGCTTATTTACCTAAAGTTGAATCCCTCATTTAATATATGCTAATTGGCCATACTTACTTCTAATAAAAAGGTTTCCTGTTTATCCTATTTTCTTTTAAAAATCAATTTTGAAGATATGAATATAGCATTTTTAAATGGTATCCTGGCCACCATCTGGTGAATCAGGTCTAATGATTTATGAAGTCCTGGTAATTTGGGAGATGCATCCCCTTTTTTCAGCTGACATAAGCAGTTCAACAATGGCCCTGCTTTCTCTTCCTTATAACAGTTGAAGAACTGTCTTGAGGACCGCTGAAAGCTTTCTCCATAGCTTCATCAAAACCATTTCTCTTCTGGGTTTTTACTTCCCCAACCATCAAAGCTGCAGCCCCTCTGGCCTCTTGGGAAGGAAAGCTGTTGACCCTGACTGGGGATATTGGTTCATTCTTAAAGATGGAGGGTGAGTGGAGCCACTGCATCCTATGCATCAAAAGGAGTCAGTTTGGGTGCATCATGCATAGGATCAGAATGCCCTCTTGGACCCCCCCTTTGGAGGTTTTCCTGGCACATCCAACTGGCAGAAGACCCTGGGGTGGACCCAGAACTCACTGGAGGGATTATTCATCCCATCTACCCTGGGAATTCCAAAGGATCTTGCAGGACAAGCTTAAAAACTTTGCTAGAATGAAGGTTGTCTGGACTACCTTGCTTATCCAACTGTTCCGCAGCATAAGTGAAAAAAAATGGTTGGATGATAGAATGGATGGATGGATGGATGCCCAGTTTGACATCTTGTTGTCTGATTATAGGTCATCACACCCTGGCTCCCAGCCAACCAGAGCCTATCATTACGAGAACCTCATCTCACACCTTGTCCCCCAACCGACCGGAGCCCATCTTGACACGAAGCGCCTCCTACCGTGAGCCTTCTCTGTCCAATCTAAAGAGAGCCAGTGCAGAGGTGGAAGTGATATCTCCATCCAGTCCTTTGGGCAACCATGAGAACATGATGACCTTCAGCAGCAGCACACTGCCGAGGTAAAACTTTTTATGGTTGCTGTATCTACAGGTTTGGTTTGGGAGAGGAAAAAGGAGTAAAAAACTTTGCTAATCCATAACACAGCATGTTAACTGTCACATACGACAACACCTACTCCAAAAGAAGAACCATAAGAACTCTGCGCTTTGCTCACTGCCAGGCAGGGTGCAGAGGCACAGCAGAGCCATTCACTGTTGCTAGGCCACAGTTCTAACTGATTCTATCATCAGTTAATTGCTATCTGACTTTGCTTTTTAACATGGAGGGAACCACACCTACTGTTTCTACAAAGCAGCAAGAGACATTAAGTAGATTTTTGAGTTTTTAGAAAACTAGAGCTAGGATAAACCAAGGATTTACCAGGCAATTAACTTGGTGAGAACTGAAAATTGTTGAAGCTGAAAGCATGTAACTGCCTTGGGATAAGGTTAGCCTCAATAACAAGTTTTTAATAGAAGTTTTTAATATAATAGAATAATATATAAATAATAGAAGTTTCTTGTCAAGAATGATTTATCTAGTATCAGAATTTGAATTTGTACATTAATCGTATGTTAGACAGGTTAGATAATTAAGAAAGTTTTGCTGAAATGGTATATTTATATATATTGTTGTAAAAGTATGGATATATTTGGACTGTCTTGATTATATATGAAGAAAATGGAGGCTTACGTTTTGCTGCAGGACATCAGAGCAACTTCTTGACAAGTTTTTTGTGACTTTTTGAACATTGTGAAATTGTGACTGCATTTAAATGCCTTTGACTCATAGGAAAACTAACCTTAATGTCAGGTGAAAAGCCAACTGACGTCATTAAGTTCTCTAAGTCAACATATACATTCAGCAGCAATATTCCACACAGTGACAACTGTATTGGCTAAAGCACAGCTACAGAGTAAGACTGAAAGGATTAGTTATGTTTTTCTCTTAACAGCTTGTGCAATCACAGCGGTCTGTCCTCTTTGTTCAAATCATGGAGGAGTTATTTCTGCATGTTCATGTGTTTATCTTCCATCATTTTCACAGCATTTTTTTAGCTCTTCTATCACCAAGAACAATCTGTCTGCTCTCACCTGTCATCTTAGAAACACTGAGAGAACAGGAAAAGTGATTTGAGATGTGATTTAACTGACTTGTCACCTGAGGAAGACACAGAAGTATCTGTGTGGGTGTAACTGAGAAGACAACTAGTTTGAAATACTTTGAAAGCACCACATTAAAGCAGCACTGATGGAACACAGCAGGGTGTCTGGCATTCTGCTGGAGAACAGACATGTTTGAGTAACCAACCAATCAATCATCTGACTGCACCAAATTGGAAAGGAGAGGAACAAATAAACTTTTAAAATATAATTGTATGTGCTGCAACACATAGTTGGAGTTGTTAAGATGGCCTTGTCCTCAACACCTGCTAGATATTGTCATTGGTGATTGGTGGGTGGGTGTCATGCATAGACAAATTGTCCACCAAATCCTGTTGGACTCCTTGTCTATTTTTTTAATTAAATTGATTTGAAATGGTCTTAAACAACAGAATCTACAAACATGAACATCTCCTAATACAATTTTAAGTCTCTGTATAAGGTTAAAGTGATTCTGACAGTTCTAAAGACAGAATAAAAATATTTTTAAGTGCTGTGTAACACAGTGCAATATTTTTGAAAGAGAGGTCATGAAACGATTGGATGTGTCATGACTGCCATTCTGCATTCTGTCATTATAGGTGCAACTTTATTTCCAACTGTATTATAGTTGCCCCTGGCCTCAAAATTACTAAAAGTCAGCCAAAACATATCACCTTGAGCATAAGCACACAAAGCAGCACTGATTTTTTTTAGCACTAGGGCTAATATTAGGAACTAGGTACTAGCTCTGCCCAGATACTAACATGCTACAATATACAAAGGGTGATTGATAAGCTTGTGGCCTAAGGTAGAAAGAGATGAGTCATACAGCTCCCATTACATGCTCATACAGTTTAATTTCAGTAGTGATCATTCAAAAGTTTTAAAGTTAATAGTGGTACTTCTGTGGTATTTCTGTTTCAGGTCATTTAAAATTGCAATTCAAGCCTGTCTGAGAAAAAGTTCATCGACCTTCAAAATTGTTTTTCAAAAACTGTGTCATTCTACCTTATGTCAAAAAATTATAAACTGAATAAGTCATCTTAACTACACAGGTTATTGGGCAAGAAAGTGTGTCAGAAGCTGTCACAAAGGGATCACTATAATAATATGTTAAACACTATTTAAAAATTTTAACAAGTCTACAGAAATAAATTTGTTGTCAGAGATTTATTCCAGAGCACATTGCTGTTATTTGTGCGGCTCAGTTTATTGACTGAAAAAAGCAACCCTTTTTCGGAAACACAAAATAGTAATTTGTGGACTCATTTATTAACTTAAAAACATGACTCATTGTTTTTGTGTACAAGTTATTGATTTTTATTTTTTTCTATAAGACCTAATTGGCTCCTGTCTAATCTTCTTTTGTGGCTGTTTTTAATCTCAGCTGATCAGATTGTTTATCATTCTAATAAGCTTGCTGCCATGGTCAGCATTAAAAATAAAAACATGTGCTCACTTCAACAAAAAGCAGAACCACTCCTGAATCTTCTCTTCTGTTGCTTGTAAAGTTTTGTTTTTTCTTCCTTCAGGTCCCATGGAGGCTCCTCATTTGAAGAGGGCCGCATTCCCAGGCGTCACGTCTCTATCCACGCCTCAATGGACTCAACCCGATCCAAACAGCTGCTCAGCCAATGGAAGAATAAGAATGATAACCGAAAGCTGTCCCTGCAAGTGATGGATGGAATAAGACCAACTTCCTCCTCATCTCCTCAGAGGAGCATGGAGCTGCGATGCTCCTCCGAACCTTCTGCCATGGGCCTGGAAGCAGAGCTCCGCGGAGGAACACACCTGCCTTCAGTCACTAATCAGGAAACTGAGCTGCGTGCTGGGGCCCACATCCCAGCTCAGTACATGAAACTAGCAGTAAGCTCTGTTCCTATGGCCAATCATAACCATATGGCCCTTAATGGCAGCGGGATGGCAGGTGGGGCAAGAGTATCTATCCAATCCCGACCTGGATCCTCTCAGCTGGTTCACATTCCTGAAGAAGAAAACCTCACCAGTAGAGATCAGGAGAGTGAGTCAGAGGACAGCATTATGGACGGGGGTGGATCAGTGAGAGAAAAGTGGCTAAGAGTAGCTGAGAAGACCACCATCCCCTGCAGACCGCTCAGCGCTGGAGGACAACCTCGTCTTATGCAGGTTAATCCTTCTTTTCCTTTACAAGCCTTGGTAGCTCATATGTTAAGATGCAGATATATCTATGTCAGTTTTGGCTGACGATCATAGCATGTTATACCTCTCTATCAACCCTCATTTCATGTTTGTCTGTGTGTCTATTCTACCAGGTCTTCACCAAAAATGATAAAAGAGGATAAAAGATCTCAAAAATTGCATAATTATCATAAACTTTATTCCCAGCTCTGTTTATGGAGATACTCAATGACTCCAGCACAGGGTTAGGGTTAGGCTGCTAACCCTGTTTCCCCTGCTGGGGTATCAGGAAATCCCATCGGTGGTCACAAAAATGTGTGCAGCTTAGATGTAGATGATGATCAAAGAATAAAACAAGCAGTTACCACATGCATTTTTGAACACACTTTATATCTGTCCATTCCTCTTTCTCTGTAAAACTAAAAAGTTTAGTTGCTTGATAAATTACATTACCTGATTTAGAAGAGTGGTAGATATCAAGTAGCAGCAAAGTACCTAAATTCTGTATTAATTCCTAAATGTGCATCCTTCTCAATAAATGGTGCATTCCTCTCAAAAAATGTTCTGAGCACTGAATTAAAGAGTTATATTTTCATTTCAAGAAAGTTCTAGTATAGGGTGTCAAGTTGAAGTCTAAGGAGTTTCGGCTGTATAATGTTATCAGTGTTGAGTGGACAGGCCTCACAAAGGGCATCCTTTTCCTGCTTGAATACAGGCTTGTCAAGGTTGAGCTTTAGATAATTTCTTGATGTCCACTTAAACATACCTGCAGTCAGAGCTGCAGCTATGTGAGTTTTGGTTAGAGGGAGAAGAAGAGAGGGCCCAGGATGAAGCCCTGAGGAATCCCTGGTCCTGTATCTTTTAGACAATGTCATTTACTAAGGCTGACCTGTCAGGAAAGATACAAACAGAGAGAGTGCAGAGTCCATGACATTCGGCCTTTTGGGAGTTTAACACAGCTGACTGGTTCAGTAGTGCGAGAACAGAGGAGAGATAGTTTACTCTGTCAGTAGTTCGTAGAAATGACTGACTAATAGACATTTGTTCACACCCCTGACAGTTGATCTTTTAAGTAACATTAGGTTCCTAAACATGTACATGCCTTTATTCATAAAAAAAGAAAATATTCTTTTTAAGTAATTAACAAGGTTATTGAGAACAAATATTTTATTGATAGTTCTCTCTACATGCAACCCATCAACAAACACAATTTGTTTCAGAAATTCAGGTAGGTTGAGATGTGTAGTGATGATCAGGTAAAATCGCTGTGTTCTGTACCTCAGTGCTACCTCTACTTCACTGTCTCTCCTCTGATGCTGTTTGCTGCCCCTCTGCTATTGTTGTGTCTTTTTTAGCAATAAAGACACATGCAGAGCAAAAGGCAATAGTGGACGGGATCATAAATGTATTCACAAAATTTTTAAAACTATAACTTTCATTTCAGACAAATATATTTTGTGGACAGCCTGCAGTTATAGCATTTTTCTTGAAAAACTGATAATGACTGAAAATAAGTTGATATAAAATATGGGATAGGTTACAGTATACTACCCTTCTGTTCCAGGTGATAGCCTTATCCAAACAGCAGGGTTTACTTCATTCTCCTCGGTCGGAGGATGGGGGAAGCACTGTCAGCTGCAGTGGATCTATTCGGTACAGGGCCCTGACGGATCAGGACCCATCACCACCGGCCTCCACCACTGGAGCAGTGGGGGGAGGAGGTCTGTACTGCTAATAGAACAAGTCCCTAAACACAAACCTACCAAAGTGTTTAGAGTCATAAGTAGTTAGCTGGATTGTTCAGTGTGAACAACATGTATGAACTAATTTAGCTGAACAAATATAGATAGCATACCTGTTAGATTTTTTTAAAGTAGTGTGCAAGTGTTAAAAATTACTCAAATAAGTTTTTTAACACTTGCACACTACTTAATTAAGTTTCTATTTCTAAGCTATTCTTCTACGTGATATAACATAGTAAAATAAAGTTTTGTACTCGAAATTGTAATCTGTCTAAATATAGCAAAGGAAGCAAAGTAAAAAATTCAATTCACAAATTCTGGATGTCCTATTGTCAGAACAGTTATAAGAGCATACAGCCCTTAATTTTTTGGTTAGATCACATTTTATGAATTTTTGGGCGTTTTGGTACACAATACCCAAAAGATCAAAAGAACAAAACTGTCTTTGTCCTCTTTGCAGTATGCCTCACAAAAATGATAGTTTTGCTTATTCTTGAATGGAACCATTTCAGAGTAACACACTTATTACTTTCCCAGAGTCAGAGATTGATATCAGTCTGAAGCACGTGCCTACAGCAGTAAATGTTGTCCATCTAGGAGTATTTACCTAGGTTTCACACAGAGGCTAGAAGCTGAGAAAGGTACTAGCTTTAGTCTAGAATTTTTTCCTAGCAGAGGGCTGAATAAGGTGTGGAAAGTATAAAGGATGACAATGAGTATGACTGAAAGAATCAATCTCTGGACTCTACTTATTAGTGGCAGTCACAAAAGTACTACACTGATACTTTCTATCAATTTTTCTTGTTGTTTAAGGAGGAGGTTTGGAAAGAAGTGGCAGTATAGTCCGTGTTGAAGCTCATCCAGAATCAAGATCACACAAACCTGTGGTGAAACCTCCAAGCACCGATGGAAGTGGCTCCTGGCGATGGAAACCACCAGAACAACGAGCTTCACTCCGACAGTCAGCTTTTAACCTCAACGACCTGAACAGACACACAGACAGTTGTGATTCGCTAAGAGATGGAGGGTCAGTGGATGGACGTAGGAGTGTGACAGGGACCGAAATGGAAAGTGAAGGGGGAGGGGAAGGAGGGGGTGGAGGGATCGGAGGAGGAGGAGGAGGTGTATATACAAACCATCCACATGTTGTACACCCTTTACATCCCTTACATCCCAACAATCCCAACAACTACCAGCACCCTAATTTTAACCCCAACAATCCCAATAATCCCAACTTTAACAATGTTCACGCCAACTTCAACCCAAACACTGCTAACTCCAACATGCCTTTCACCCCAACTGTCACCTTTGCTCCGCCTTTTCACCCCCACCCTCAGGCAATCACCACTATTAGAGTCACCCCAGTGGAGGGGACAGCTGCCAGCAGTGATGGCGGCTCAGACTCCCAGTCTGTAGCCTCGTCCAGTGGTGAGTCAACCCTCAGGAGGAAGAGTGGCTCCCACATGGGCCATGTTCCCGATCGAGGGCCCACCCCTGAGCCAGAAAACAACCACCGCCTCTCTGATGACGGTAACCACCACGATAATGAAAGCAGCAACCGTTTCCATGAAAACCTTAGAAGTTTTCAAGAAAACCCCATTCACCCCATACACCCCATACACCCCATACACACCATACACCCCATACACCCCATACACCCCGTACACCCCATACACCCCAATCATCCCAACCACCCTAACAGGCAGTTGCAGGGGGTGTTTGGTCGTCCCAGCCCAACCCCTCCCCCTACCTTACCCCGCCCCATCCTGACTCACACTCCACCTCCAACTCTTGGGCTGGCCTATAAGGAATGACACACTCAGAGTTAAATTTATCTCTACACCTGTGATAAACGTGCACCACTTTCATTGGAAATGTTGCTTGGGCCATACAGAACTTGAGATTGTGACAAAATGAAAGGAATTTCAGTAAAATCTGTCCACCTCCAGTGGTCAGTTGTTACAGGGTGGCCACAGACTTGTTTGTCCGATGCCCAACTTCTCACCTGACCAGTCAGGTCACATTATACTATATGGCTTATCCTGTCCCTGCAGCACCCTAGCTGGTTAATAACCAACTGGATAAGTGTTTCTTAACAAGGAAATATATGATAGGCTCACAAGGGTCACAAGGCATGAACATTATAGTCCTCATAAATTATGAGTGCGGTCTCAAGCTGCTCTGTATGAAAACTGTTTTGGGATAACTTCTATTGTGATTTTGTGTTATTAAAATAAAAATGGACTAGCCTTGAAAGTATAAAAACACAATAAGCCTAGCTCCTGATCTTGAACTGACCCAGAGAGAACTACAGTCAGCGCTCAACATATGAGGGGTGAGTTTGATTTAACCTTTATGTTTATCGGGGGGGGGGGGGGATTGTTTTGAATTCTTCGACTGGAAAGATATACCAGTCAGTTTTGTAAATGAATAAATCGAGTGCACTTGCTTTATAGGTACAATGATAATGGGCTAAACAAACTGCTAACCTTTTGACTCACTCAAAAAAAGACTCTAGCCTCCTCAGTCTGTCCTATAGCTCCTTTCCAGTGAGGATCGATTCAGCCTGATGACTCTGCCCCCCTTTTCCTCTGACTGCTAGGTCAGCTGTAAATGGGATACAGACTTATTACAGTATTTATACATATAATGTATTCTCAACTCTCATCCTGTCGTCAAACAAAAATAACAATATTGACATGTTAACTTTACAATGTAACCATATTCAAGGAAAATTTGCTTTCAAAGCCTATAACTGTGCGGTCTTTGTACATATGATTGTGGGTAGCCACAGTGGAAATTAAACCCGCGGTCTTAATTGTGTCTGGGCACAAGAGTCCCTTTTGGGCAATAACAGTTTCTCTTAGTTCATGGTGGTGTTGTGTTTGTGTTGGATAAGAAAAATATCATGGGGCATACGTTGTGTTTAATATAGTAAAATGAGTGTTCTATTTTTTACATTCTGTGTTTTAATGATGTGTAGTATATGAATTATCTTTACTGTGGAGTAGCTGTACTGTAAACTGTCACATGCAGCTTGTGAATCATCTGAACAAACCTAGACCATTTGTATGTCCAAAGATTGAAGAAGGTTAATTATTTTGTTTTATTTGATTGGTTAATTATCTGAAATCATCTTGTCTCCCAGTAATCATGATTTAGGGCAGTCAAAAATAAGATTTTTATTATTATTGATACAATATTATTCTTTGCCGTATAAAGCCAATATCATTTTGCAACAAAGTTGCAACAACACTCAATAACAGAGATGATGAGTGTTTTCGAGAAAACAAAGGCACAATATTAGAGTAATTAGGCAAATTTCCATAAGTAGCTGAGATATTAAAGTCATGAATTTTAAAAAAGCCATTGCAGTGATTTTTTTTCCCTCAAATTTTGATTCATGATCAGGTCATAATGTTTTAAGAATTTGTTCTTTGCACCATGTAGTTTGTAATTGTTGACTGCATGTGTTTTTACTTCCTGTCAACTTTACAGTAATATTTATGTTACCTTTAACCTCAGGGACCACAGTGCTTTTCACCGTTAAGTTTAGGGGTTTGAAACATTAGTCTAAAAGCCTGAATGAACTGCCATTGTCTTACATAAGCATCTTGACACACACCTGTTGTTTTAAAAGGAGAAGCGTGCACAAACAGTATTGTGAGGCACATCAAACACCTCAATGCCCTCACTCTGATAGTGTTCTGATCTTTGGAGTGTCAAATAAGGACCTAGCTACTAATCTGTTTTTTCTGCAGTTGCAGTGCCTGTTAAAAGAAATAAAAACTAAAAGATATTAAACACTAAGGAGAGAGAGAGAGAAAGAGAGCATGCAAAGCTGAGCCTTGATCCTACATGCTTGAAACACTGTTGAAATCTCTAATTGGTAACAATCCAAGTCAGCTTTTTGGAATACTTACCTTGGCTCTGTAAGTGGGAAGTAAATGATGTCTAGTGTGTCACAGCATGACATATTAATAGCAACCTTTTCTGGTTCTGTGGTGTTTAAATTTCAAATTAATTCTGTCGTTTTAAGCCATTTGGATCTTGATTGTTAGAGTTTAGCTGACATTTGGCTCTCTTCACACTGTGTTTTGAAGAGTTCCGAAAGTCATAGTGACTGACTCATCACTGGTTAAGGGGTTCACCTACATTGTTCTAAAAGTGTAGGCTAACACAAAGTGCTGGGCTGTCAGTCACTTTGAGTTTTGGCAGATTTTCCGTATTGAAAAAAAGGAGCTTCAGTGTCCTTTTGTTAGCAGAGCTCTAAAAATCAGGTTAAAACTGGTGCTACACTGAGATATATTCTAACATCACTAAAGGTTATCTAATTAGACAGTGAGGTGTTAACCAAAATGATCAAAAAATGTAAGTAGAGAACAAACCTATTATACTATTTACATTCTATAAAAAGCTAACCTGAAATGCTCCTAAATGAATAATGGATAAATAAGAAAGCACTCTGATCACCCTTAAAGCTGGAGAAAAGGGTAATATTACCGCAGATTTGATAGGAAGTAAATAGATGTGGAGTTCACGAAACAGATAAAAATCACGTTATACTGTAGTGAATAAACGTTTAACATGAATTAACTATACAATTTTATGAGATAGTACTTACATTTCAAGAAAAAATGCTATTTAAAAATATATTCAACAATTTTCAAGAGAAACAGGTAGCCTAATTTTACAGTAAAGTCTTACATATACAAATTGTAATTTGCAATAAAAATTCAAAACATAGAACTAATGTGTTAACATTAAAGGAAGAATTCATAATATGAACTTACAAATCAAAGTTTTAATTGTGTAAAAAAGTTAATAATAGAGAAAGGTAATAATTTTAGGATAATCTATATTATTATTAATATTTGAAATTATAAAAACATATTTCATAAACAAGAAAGTGTATGTTTAATGGTTATAAGCACTGCACAGGCATCTACATAACTGCAAAAGACTTATGATACCCAACAACCTTAAGTTTGACATGTAGGTTCATATGCTACCCAGTTTTTACTACGATAGAATATTAACAGAAATCGTGAGACTTTTAGAGTTTATCTTTATTAAGCTTTTTCTCATTAAATTATAATTATCTTTTCTGACTAAACTATTTATTGAAATATTAGATTTTTTTTTCATAATATGACTGCATACTAATAACTTTTTTCCTGTACACAAACAACTTTACGTTTATATTATAAAAAACCAAAATCAGTTATATCCCTTAACACTGGAAAATCCCACTCTACCCTTGCTTTGGTGTTTTGATTGTATGGTTGAATTTGAACATTCTGATATTTCCGTTTCATAAATGTTGGAGGGAAACTTTTAAATGTACGTTCTGTTCTGATGCAGCACACCATTTGGACAATTCATCAGACATTACTTAATATTTTTTAGCCTAGTGTTTACAGTCATTGTTCAACTTATTGCCTGAGTTCCATCAAAGAAAGGGCACATGGCTGTTTTCTAGTCACAGAGATACTGTGTTAGCGCTGTAATTGACTGTAATTGGCAGTCAGTGCTTTGAAAGAAAGCTGAACTGGAACCAAAGACCTTCACATTTGGATCATATAGAATTTGAGAAAGCACAATTACTGCAGTTCAGTGACCATGGATATTATATTAATAGTTTTGGACATACATATCTGTATGATTTATATTGGCTCCCCCTTCTGGTCAAATATCCCTGTGCTTATTGCATTTGTAGTTTCAGGGCTACGATAAAGACTTAGGTGTCAGATGTTGCTAAGGATAATGCTACTGCATCTAATAGCACCGCAGAGAGCTACCAGTGTGTTATTGCGTTTTTTTGTTGTTGTTGTTGTTTTTTTCAGAATGCACAATAGCTGAGTGGAGTGGACCAATATTGTAATTGTTCAACATTTGCTATGGAGAGTATTTTAGTTAACAAGCTGATGAATCAAGATTACATGGTTTATTTAATGTGGCAAATGTCTTTTAAATTGTTTATTAACTCCCTTATGTTTTTTCTACCTTAACTGTGAGGGATAGTGAGATTTGACTGCACACTCAGTACCAAAAGTACCAAAAGTGTACCAGGGTCCCAAGAGTTAAAGTAAAGGGTGGATAGAGTTAAGTATGATGTAGAGCTTGCAAAGAAGTACCCTTTTGATAAACAAAAAACCTCTGTTGATACTTGATAAAAAAGGACTTAAGAGGGTTTCTGACCAATACTGTGGTTTGATTTGTTGTTGGTTTTGTCGCTAACATTATTTGTTTCACTTGGAAGTTTGGAGATAAAATGGCCTTGTAAAAAGTCTTAGAGAATGTGAAGCTGAGAGTCATCAAGCAAGCTATACACAGCAATGTGTTGGGTAATGGAGACAATATTTTCCTTTTGCTGTCATAAGGTCTTATAAAAAAATTAGTTATGTAACAATAGAACTGCAGCTACCTATTCAAGGTTACCAGTTTATCTATGGTTTGTGGTCAAGGACACCCTTATTGTTCTAGTTCTGATTAATAAACCCAAATTTCAAATAAACAGGTATGCAGGGCCAGGGCTGAATGTTAGCCAAGGTGACTGATTAATTAACAACTTAATGATATTCCTGCAAAGTGAAATATTTACTATCCAGCCTGCATTTCATCTAGCCAGTTATCAACAAATATTACTGCCAGTTCACTCAGCTATGGCAAGTTTGTGGTAATTCCTGAAGTTAAAAAAAGTGCAACATAAAAAATATTGACTGTATTCTGGCTTATTTTCAGTTCAAAATATTTATCATTCATTCATTCATTCATTTATTTATTTATTTATTTATTTATTTTTGTATGTCAGACTACAGAGTGACTTGGCTGTTTAAAGGAGCAATGAGTAACTGCGAAGAAGTAAGATTTCTGACATTATGTCAGAGACGTTTATGTATCATTTACAGAGCGATCTAATGTTACTTGCCATCAGATCCTGCCCACCTCTGAGTCTGGATCTGTCCAAAGTTTCTGCCTGTTAAAAGGAAGTTTTTCCTCACCACTGTCGCCAAGTGTTTGCTCATGTGGGAATTGCTTTCAATTGTTGGGTTCCTATAAATCTAAAATATAAATGTATTTCTAGAGTGTGGTCTTGACCTGCTCTATATGTAAAGTGTCTTGAGACAACTTTGTTGTGACTTGACGCTATATTAATAAAATTGAATTGAATTAGATGTGTAAACTCGGCTCAGTCTGTCAGTTTGTCTCTTTAAGTGCAACAGAGGTGAAAAACAGAGCAACACTGACATCTGGAGGAAGGAGGAATAACTGCAGCTTACCTGTCATTTATTTGACATTTATTTATCTTTTCTTGGATTTGCCCTGTTTTTAGTGGTTGTACTGTTTCTTTTCTAAAGTAAATAAACTGAAAAACCATCATCAAGTCAGAGCCACGTTTGTTAACTGTGTGAGAAATGAATCCCGACTGCATGAAAAAATGATTGATAAATTTAGTTATTCTCTTAGACTAATAAATAAAATCATTTTATCTGCTGCAGCTTTCAACATGTTAACCATCGTTGCTGATTTTGAGTGAAATCCAAATGTTTCTAAACCTGTTTAAGGATGTCAGGAGATGGAAGACATGCAGGAGAGATGTTTAGGAAGTATTGTTTTTTATCGTTTCTGCCTTTCAGGTGTGAATTTGGTCACAATGAACGAGGTTAAACTTGTCCTGCGGAAAGTCAGATTGGTGTTTTTAGTTTCAGTTTAACTTGCATTCGACTTTAATGAGGGAAACTGGACGGTTGATAAATACGAGCTGTTGAAATGATGTGCAGCTCATTACGTAGAAATCAATCTGCAGTGAATCATCATGTCACTGAAATAATTCTTTCCTCAGACCGGAGCAACGTTATTGATTCATATGAAAAATGATCCTAATAAAACATATTCAGGGCTGTCAGGCAATTATGAGAAATCACTTCACACGCCAATGTGATATTTTCTGAGCGAGTCCGGCGATTTGTCATAATTGCGGCGACTTGGTGTTGATTTCAAGCCTGTGAGAATCTTTTACCTTTAAAGTTTTAATAATCTGGACGCTCTGAGCAGCTGCTGCTGTTATTAAAAAAACCGCACATCCTCTTATTTTCTTCCAACATTTTACATAACTGAAGATCGGCTTATTGGCTTTGAACAGATTTCAGATGATATAACCTCCTGCTTTGGATCTTTGACAACAAGATCTTCCATTTCAAATCTTGAAATTATTTCTGATCTAATTTGCACATTAAAAGTCTGGCTCACTGAAACCCCAAAAAAATCATTAAAATTAGATCAGTGCAGTGCAGAAACACAGAGCAAATCCTCCATGTCATCCCCTCCCACTTTAATTACTGCAACTCTGTGTTTACATGTCTGAATGGTGCAGCAGCTACATCTAAATTGGTTGAGAAAGCATCTGAAAGGCTTATGAATACTAAACACAGAAAAATCTCTATTTCTAGCAGAGTTACTTTGACTCACAGCGGCTCAAAGAGCTAAAAATGTTCCTTTAACTTAACCGGAGAGAGAAAAAGTCTCACATGCACACGTTCACACGTTCATTTATGTGAAAAATCGTATATATTTCAGATGTTTTATGCGTGTTTCACCATCAAGACTCCAAAGAGATTTTTTATTGCCATAAACAAACAACATGCAAAACACCAAAAAAAACCTGGTAAATATAATAAAGCACTTTTGCAGAGAAAAAATAGTAGCTGACAGTTTAAATTACACAAAGATTTCAATAAAACAGCCTCTCAAGCTGCTGTTTTGAACGAAAGTCGCACTTCAGAACAAAATCCTAGGTGTGAATGTTGACTATTACTTAAATTGTGCTATTTTCATCTGACATGTTTGCAGTTTTCTTGTTTTATCTTGAGATAATGGCGACGGTTGATGGTCCGCCATGTTTTTTCTAAAACTCTTCCCACATCTGACGGCTGACTCTGCTCCTGCTGTTCACGCTGCGTTTCAACACTCAGATCTTGCTGTCGTCTGTCCTGTTTGTGTCTGTTTTTAAATAAAGTGGAAAAGCTATTATATATATTCAAAAATATATGGTAACCAACCTAAAAACAAGTGTTTTTTACTGAAAAGTCACATTTTTTTCCAATGACAAGATGTCAGAATTCTCACATTATGTGTTTTAAACACAAAATCACGTCTAGAAACATGAGAGGAGGACGTGTTGGAAACGACACGCCTCCCGTCTGTCAGCAGCGTCCACGCTCGTCTTCATCTCATCACAGCGTCGTCTCCTCTGCTCAGCAGCAGTTACTGGCCTCCTGCGTCTGTTTTTCCCCTCCCAGCCACAGGGGGGCGCTGCTGATCTTGGCGCTCTGGGCCCGAGACTCCTTGGTCTCAGCCTGCATCCCCCCTCCCTCGCTGGCCAGGCGCTTGTGGATCTCAGAGGCCATGGTGAGGAAAGCTTTCTCCACGTTATCTGAGCTCTTAGCGCTCGTCTCCAGGAAGGAGATTTTCAAAGATGAAGCCAGATCCTGAGCGAGGGAGAAGAAAAGAGGGATGGAGGAAGAAGTAAAGAAAGGAGAAGTGCAACAAATTATCATTAATCTTGTGAATTTGTGAAGTCATCCCAATGAAACCACAGAGTTAAAGCACCTCTTTCACTTCTGCTTTCAAAACTCCATCAGCAGTAAATGTGCATCAAAAGTGAGATTTAACTCTGAACTCTGCAGCCACTCGGCCTCCGTCTGTAAGCAGCAAGATAAACTTTATATTTTGTTCTGCAGTTGTTGAAAATCTACAAGAGCAAAGACGTCTTTGAATTTTTGAAGCTTCCTGTTCTGTTTGTTTGTTTGTTTGTTTGTTTCCTGGTGTTTAAAAAGAGCTGCAGCCAATCAGCAGAGACTCGGTGTCACTCAGTCTGAATCATTTTAAAGCCTCAAGTCTTCAAAATGATCATTGCCATCTTGTTTTTGGAGGTTTTTGGTATTAATTTGTTCATTTCCACTGTAAATTCTGGCATTTTCACATGTAGTTCTGTTAGAAGGTGCGAGCCTCTAGTGGCCATTTGAGTAACTGCATTTTCTGTGAAGTCAGTGTTTGCTTCATTTTTCAGCCCCTTAAGTTGTCTCTTGTTCCAGCCTCTCAGCTGCCGTGCTGTGGGCTGATTGGCTGAGGGTCTGAGGGTCTGAGGGGCTTTAATGGCATCAGAGAGCCGCCTGTTACCTGAGCGCTGGCAGCATCCACCACCTTCTTACTAACGAGGTCCGACTTGTTTCCCACCAGCAGTCTGGAGACGTTTTCACAAGCGTAGCGATCGATTTCGTCCAACCACTGCTTCACGTTGTTAAAGGACTCCTGAGAAAGAGGAGAAGAAGAAGAAAGAGGAAAAGAAGAAGAGGAGATAATGTTCAAACTGCTTTCATGCTGCTGATGACGACGTGTGACGACACACCAACCTGCTCGGTGACGTCATAGACGATGATGATGCCGTGAGCTCCTCTGTAGTAACTGGAGGTGATCGTTCGAAACCTCTCCTGACCTGCTGTGTCCCACTGACACACACACACACACACACACACACACACACACACACACACACACAGAGTAAGACAGTGAACCAGACTCCCAGTCCTCCTGACTGTCTGATAAATTGATCTCTTACAATCTGTAGCTTCACAGTCTTCCCGTCCATGTCGATGGTTCTGATCTTGAAGTCGACTCCGATCGTGGAGATGTAGCTCTCAGTGTATGTATCATCCTGGGGGGTAAAGGGGGAGTAGAAGGGGGGGGGGGGGTTAAAATGAATTGAACATCCAAAAGCAGTAATGATTCTTAAAATAAAGTTTGTGTGTGTGTGTGTGTGCATTTTTGTCGACCTACTGCAAAACGCAACAGCAGACACGACTTTCCAACTCCAGAGTCGCCGATCAGGAGAAGTTTGAACAGGTAGTCACTGAAGGGAGGTGTACACACACACACACACACACACACACACACACACACACACACACACACACGCGCACACACACACACACACACACACATCGTGTCACCATTAAGTTTCTGTCACTAATATGTGGAAAAGAGAAGTAGTTTATGTTGTTGGTTCAGTTATTAGTGAGTCAGATGTGATGATTGACAGGTGGTGTTTACGTTTCACTGAGGCTCAAATATATTTTGATATAATCTTTATAGTTTTGGTCATTTATCCAGATATTCTAATTGCAGATTGACATCATATACAGGTGGAGTGTTGGTCCTGGTGGAGGTCTCTCTCTGCTCCTCTAATGCATAACTTTTTTATTGTGACGCTGCATGAAACACTTTAAACGCTGGTGTCGTTGTCTGCTGTGTGTTTGCACTTTGTTTTTCTCCTTCACGTCTCCTCTGCAGGTGTAGAAGGAAGCTGTTTTTCCTTAAAAACACACCTACACCTGCTCTGCTTCAGCCTCATCAGCCAATCATCTCACTTCCTGTTTCCTCATCTCCCTCCTCCCACCTGAGCTTCTCCACCTGCATGTCATCACCTCGTTACTCTGGTTTGTATTTAAGTGAAGGTTGTAGTTCAGTCTGTTTTCCACACGTCTGCTTCGCTGCTTCTCTTCCATCTTCTCTTATTTCTTTTTGCAGTAAAGAATTTAAATAAAATAATCTTTCAGAACAGAGCAAAGCTGCGTGACAGGAGTCACTCTGTCCTGGTCAGTTTGGTGTAGCAACTGAACCTCCCCCTTAAGACTACAATACCCATAATCCACAGGGGCCTAGTGATCTAACTGTGTGTTGTTTATGCAGAAAATGAGACTTTTTCTTTCACAACCTGACTTTTCTTTTCCATGACTCTGTAATTCACAACAACCTCTGAACTGGTGAAAACTATAAGATCATCTATTTGTACTTTTGTATTTTATATACATGCACATGAATTTAAAGCAGCACGGAGCTAAAACACAAGATTTTACATCAGTATTTAAGTGCAGATTAACATCAATAACTACGAGACTGCAGGATGTTATCAGGTCTTAAACTGTCCTCTGACGCTCTCATGTCAGCAGTCACTGTTGGAGCTCACATGTCAGCGTCTGTCAGCGGTGAACGGTTTGAGTCTCGCAGGATCTGAACATAAAACACAGCAGAATGAAACAGCACTTACTATTCAGGGTTCATGACGGCCGCGGTCGCTCCAGGTGACACAACGAAACAAAAAACCCCCGAAACTGAATCCTGAAACTGAAAAAAAAGGATTATCTCTGATTCTGTGGTCTTGTGTTCTGTCCTGTAATGCCCGTCTATGTTTGTGTGAATAAGTATTTGTGTGTGTGTGTGTGTTTGTGTGTGTGTGTGTGTGTGTGTGTGTGTGTATCTGTCCTTTGGAGGACAAACGGCAGAA
>JAQMCX010000008.1:1528659-1539404 GCA_029814765.1 Acanthurus leucopareius
TACTACTACTACTACTACTACTACTACTAATAATAATAATAATAATAATAATAATAATAATAATAATAATAATAATACCACCCTTTAATGTATTGAGTTCTATAAAACAATCAACCACACGATCTGCGCACTTTGAACTTTTCAAACTGAGTGCCTCTGAACTCTTAAGTGGTTTATCTTCAAAGCAATTAAGTCACTTTTCAGGCTCAACTGTGAGAGCCAAAAATTGATATTTCATAATCCACTTGAAGTGTTTGATCACATGACATAACTCAAACAAAAACAGACAGAGTGCATATGGAGCGTCTCTTTCACCTGAGACTTCATTAACCTACCACTGTTCCCCAAAAAACCTCACTTGGATTTTTTTGTCTGTACAATGGCAAGAAATCACAACTTTCTTGAGGAAGATGTGTCCTTGACCAGGGACAGGCCAAAGTTCAAAGAACTTTTCCTTTTAGGTGTTTCTGCATTGGGTCAAATTAAATATCCACATGTGACATTGTTCTCAGAATTACACTACCGGTTAACATACACTTGTTCCAATAAGCCACACAAACAAGTCTGCACCTCTCAAAGTTGCACTCTGTTCTCGAGACCTCCTCAGCTAAACTGCCTATGGATAGGTGTGTGCAACTGACGGTGGTTATTTACCCATGCAAATAAAACGCTCTGTCATAAAAAGATGCTATAGTAAGCATGTATGAGGCATTGTGTGGAAACGCTCTGTAGCCTTCATAATTAATTACTATACAATGTTTAAGCTTAGATAAGTTCAAGCTTAAAATCCCCCATTCTCTGCATGAAAAATGATAATTTATTCTATCTAAGGCCAGTGCTCTTTCACAGTGATGTATTGCTGTACTTGTTCATTGCAATCACCCGCCGAGTTGAACCATACGTAGGTGCATTCATAGGGACTGTGGTGGGCGGGGTTAGAAAAAGACGAGAAACTGAACATTTTGTTCCCTAGATTTTCTAACGTTACAGAGCACTTTGATCTGCAACAACAGAAGACAACATGAACTCTGCAGATCAAGCTACAGTAACTACAATTGTAAGAAAATCATATTTTAAACTGCATTACATCTGTATGCCATCACTGAGTTCTCTATTCATTCACCTGGAAACCGATGTGCAGTGTGATGCAATTCAGTATCAACAAAAGCAGTAGACTTTTACAAACTGTGATATTTTAAGTGTGTTCTATTGTTTTACACGTTAAATCTATAGTTCAGTAAAGTTTTGCTTAAGTTTTCACATTTGGAGGGACTTGAGAAACGTGTGCAGTCAGTCAAGGACAGAGTGTACTCAAAGGTGCACCACGTTTGCCTCTTGAAGTTCGCATCAGTATACACAACATGGATAAAAACTCATCTCCCCACAGCCACGTTGTCAGCGTCGGGATAACGGTTATTTCTACTTCACTCAGCACGACTGACGTACACTAAAAAATTAAAATAATTCTGGAATATACTGAGGACTAACCAGTTCTTTTTCCACTATTTGTGCCCATAGCAGAAGCTCTTAGTAGTCTTCTGTAATAAAGCATGGGATTAAACAGAATTCTGGAATAAACAGACGAAACCCTGCATTTGTAATATTGACTGAAGAGTAACGTCACGCACTGGAAGCGTGCAATGAAATTAAACATTAGTAAGCATCATTGCAGAATATTTGAATAGAGCTGCGCGCGAAGCTGCACACAAAAGAGCTTATACAAAAGCAGCCACATGGATGTGTATCCTTGCACAAAATACGGGCAGTAATCTAAATGAGACCCCCAGGAGCCACGTAGTACCCCACCCACGGCTTCTCAAAATGACACGTGAGCATTCAGAAGAGTGACTCGTCTAACTTGGGGGCGGGGTGCTTTGAGCCTCGGGGTGCACACATACTCGTTTTGCTAGTGCACTTGGCGTTGTAAACCAAACAAGCTGGCAACCAATAGGCCTAAAATGCAGGGCTAAGCTATGGGGCCTACATGCAGCACTGTGGAAGATGCTTTATACCCGCACGAGAGAAGGCTAACGTTATCTCTTTGCGTGCGAGCTGGTGTTCCCCTGTAATCCCACGAGATGGAGTCGCCATGGTCAACCAGCCGGGACATCGAATCAACAGCTGATATAGCGAAAAAAATTTTTTATTAATGCTGTTCATTACATTACAAAGTGAGCTTCAGGATATAACGTTGGGAGCTTTAGTCGCGTATAGAAAATATACAGTTGTATTGGCAAGCTGAAGGCCGGGATAACTAAAGTCATTCGTGGCGACGTTGGAAGCACTGTGCGCAAGAGGCTACCAGCATGGCTTATAAAAAAAATGTACCCCTGCTCCGTAACCCTATCTAAAGTACGGCGAAAAAAAATCTGTTGCACAGGACAATTACCCCGTCGACACAATTTTAAAGCAAAATTGAGCTAGCGAGTCAGGACTAGGGCCTTGTTTAAAACAACAGCTTGACACCCGATTAACTTTGAAAGGCCTGCCAGTGAAAGCTGAAAGCTGCAACGCATCATCCCCACCGCAACGACCAATGATAGAATGAGAAAGAAAGAATAGCTGCAACGCACCTTTGGGTTTCACGTGCACTTTGGCGTTTTTCTTTGAAGCCATGGCGAACCTCTGGCAGCAGGGCTGGTAGACTTCGGCAGAGGGGCAGAAGACACTTCCAGAAGTGAAAAGAAAATCAAAATTTCTTCTCCTGCCTCATAAAACTCGGAATCATTAAAAGCCCGTCCACTTTGAAACTGACAGCTTTCTCAAGCAATGACAGACTCGCCACGCAGAGGGAGGCGGGGCGTTAGATGTTCGGACCAATGGAATTCGAGAGGCGTCGGGCTTATTCAACCGTGTGGATAGTTTTATCTTTGCCCCACCCCCTCTGCTCCTCTGAACGTGGCAAGATGGTAGATTCCTGGCATCGCGGTGTTTCTGTTTTTTTTTTCTCCAAACCATTTTAATGTAAATCTCAAAAACGTGCATAGAAATATGTTGCAACGTCATTTATATGTCGAGCACTTTCCTTGACAAGAAGATTTAACACAGTCAAAGTAATTAAACCGAGAGGATTTAAATCTGTCAGCCTTATTTTTTTGTGCAGTAGCTTTGGGATTCTGAATATATAAATATTCCTGCGAAACTTACATTAATGGCAGAATAAAATGTCAAGTATTTCTATTCTACTGGTTATTGTAGAATTACGTTTATTTTCTTTGTTATGAATACATTTTTTTAAAACCGACAGGATGATTATTTAGGGATTTTTTTTTTTATTTTTGTAGGTATATATAAGTTTAGCTTTAGTTTAATGCTTCGCCCATAACGTGATTAGTTCTACCTCATTTGATGTTTCACAGGACTGAAACTTTAGCAATGGAAGCTGGCTTTACAAGTGTTTCATTTAAGCACAAACACATAGGCTACTTGCCTAAACCTACTCACCCAAGCTGAAATCCAAACTTTTGCATTTCTAATCGTGTTCTTTACCCGCAATTAATGCAAACTGTTTGTAATAGTATTGTATGTGGTCATAGTTGATACAAGTCAACACACTATGCCGTCAAACAATGATAGTGTTTTTATATGTGGTCCTCTGGGGTTATCTGCAAATTATCCGCATCTTTAACTCATACATATAACCCAAACAAATTTACAGATGACTTGCTGACAAACCAGCAACATGCTGTTTTCATTTAGCACAGGCCCCAGGGAAATAAACTTGCATACAATGTAAATTTGTTTTTTGTTTTTTTTGTGCAACTAATCACCCCACCTCTTACCTCCAGCAGAGCACTGACCATTTGGTTCTCTCACAGGCACATCTAACATTTGGTCAGCTGACAGAAGACAAAGTCCCAAGGTGCTATGAGAAGGACAGTTGTTCTTATCCACTGTGTGTAATAGGTGAATGATTAAGGAGAGCTTTGAATTGATATAATCACTCAGCAGCTTGAGTGGAGTGATCTAATTACCTGAGGGGGGTGTAATTTACATGTTGTGTGTGTGTGTGTTTGGGCAGTATTTTAAGTCAATAAGTAAACTGTATGCTCAAGACTCAAACTAGCTCCTGGACAGGATAATTTAGTGCAATTACAAATACCATAATCATAGTAGTTTTGTCTCTGACAAAATTCTATTTAAATACAACTAATTTGTGTTGGCATATATGTTTTAGAGGAACTGTAATGCAAACATCCCTCAACTGTATGATGTTGTTTTACCAGAGTAAAAAAGTGGCACACAACAACATCTGTGTTACAAGCAAGACTACTGGGAAGAACATCAAAGCTTCATAAGGATCATGTGTAATGTGATGTAATACTAAATAAACCATACACAGAGTACACACAGAGCCACTGTTATTGGCAGGTAAGCCATCTGTTACATTGTTATTCCTTAGACCAGACATGTAACTTTGAGCAGGACAGGCCAATGCGGTCTCACTATCTCCTTGGTGTTAGACAGGGGTCAGGTGTGGTATCTGTGGGGCAAAGTACCACAGTGAAATTAGGGTTATTGTGGAAAAAAAAGTGCGGCTGAAAATTATGACTGGTGTGGTGGACAAGTCTTTGTGAGCAATATTACATGTTCTTATTACCAATGAAGAACTCACCTGTAAGGATGTGACTGAGAATGGCCACCCCTTTCTCAGTAACATGGTTTGTGTCAGCATTAATTGTTGCAGATCAGATCAATGAATGTTCATAGCTTTATATTTTTATCTTAGATAGGCTCTAACAGGAAACATATCAACTTCTCGGCAAATAAATCGATTTATTTGCCCACAATAACCATGACCTGGATGAATGAGAACATTCACAGATATATCAACTTCTCTGCTTCCAACTTTATATCCATTTCTATTTGTGTGTGTGTGATCAAGCCAGGCCTGGCTGAGTCTCATTATTCACCGTCTAGCAGCACTCTTACGCCCTCTACTGACAGAGCACACAAGACACCCATTTTTTTTAAGGATGACCTGGATTTCTCTGACCCACTTAATCCATTCACGTTACCAGCACTGGTGTAGCTGTAGCTTATGACTGCAGCCACCAAAATGCATGCGTGCGCTCTCTTTGAATCTCCACACGGATTTCTCAACCAGTCCGGAGGAGAAGTTAAGAGACAATGCTTTTTAGGCAATGGTAGACCATCTTACCGAGGAAAGCTATTGATAGTACTTACTCTATTTACTTCATGGCCAAGTAGCTAACCCTAGAAAACTTGTGGGTATCATGTGTACCATACATGATCTCACTGTCTTGTTATCACTTACTGTATACATGTATTTAACAAACTAAAATATTTGCTGCCTGTTTAGCTTTAACACATTCAGTTCCTGTCACAGAGTTAAATTTCAGAGGGCAGCAGAGACTAACTATTACCCCCCACACATTAAGATAAAAAGACACATGTTAAATGTCTGGAAAAGATATGAAAAAGACTTAAAGCAGATGTATATAGGCTACAACCCCTGTCTTTAGGGCTTTTGGTGTAGGCAAATGTCAGACCTACTAACACCCAATGTCAAGACTGAGGAACAGTTAATTGAAAAAGTCATACAGCTCCTGATAAGTCTGAGTAGGTGCACATTTTAATCAATGTTATTTCTATTTTCAAGGACAAAAAGATAGATTCAGTAAATTTTCTGCAGTGTTCTTAGTCTCTGGCAGGTGGTGTTAAAGTGCACAATTAAAGCTCTTTCGCTCCCTCTGTAGTGAAGATCTGCTTTGTGTTTTGTACAAGGAATAACAACAAAGAAAAATAGCAGATTGGAATTGTCTCACAATCAAGGTCAACATGCCACATGACAGAAAATCACTAACTAATCAGATACTGTAACAAAAACATTTTCCTTTTAGAAAATGTATTTTAAGTCAATGATAAAAACGTTCCTGCTCAGTTTTTTTGCCACATCTGTTGGTCAGTACCCCTCCCTGAGTAAAACACGACATCTCACTTGAACTCTTAATTTAATATCTGAGAACACTTTGAATTTACATCTATAACATTTCCTGGTGGGCTTACTGTGAACCATGCAAATTCTAGTCAGTTCAATCTTTGTCATTGTTGAGTGAAAACCTTATAGCGTCATATTTCATCATTTTTATTCATTTGTTTTTATAAATCAGTGCTGATCACCCTTCATGTCTCTCGGGTTTTGGATAAAAGTGACTATCTGTCCGTATATGAAATCACAATACCAACCTTTACGAGTGCACAGTCTCATGTAAAAGTGTAAAATGAACATCGTTTTGTATTTTGTATCCACCTTCTCATAACATGGACACAATTGGTGTCACTGCTGTGTCTCTGTAAGAGGAACTGTGTAGAGAGGACACAGGAAACTGTTGATTAACTTGTAGATTTCATCAAGTCAATTTGCATCACATCAGTAGACAATAGTGACGAATCAAAGCTCCTCCAGTCTATTAAAGCACTTTGCTCAAAATGAAAGACCTGGCATGTACACAATGGTTAAAGCCTAGTGATGATTTATTGTTGCTTAAGTACCTATGTAAGTTTACACAACAGCAAGATCTGTAAAAACTGTAAAAAGTAAGAAAAAAAACCAAAAACAAATCTTTTTGATGTGGTTTCCTACTGTTTCTAACTAAATCTATCAATCAGCTGTTTGTGTGTTGGTCATTACGCTGTTCAAACATGGAAATGTTGCATTTGATCTGTTTCAGCCGGTGGTAGATTGTGTAACGTCAAGCAAAGACTATTGCAATATTGCCCCAATAAGATGGTTCTCTGCAGTTGACACATGATAATACCTCATGATTTTCAGTTTCTTAACAGGTAGACAACACAGTAAGCTTGGGAAAGTATGAGTCATCATACTTGGGAATTACATGTGGTCTTAATGAGTTTGGGGAAGTTTCTGAGTACATACAGTCAACAGTTAATCTATGAAGTGTAGTTATGTCTGTGGTCATAGTATTGTAAGGATGTTTCCCAGCTGTATCAACCTCATACTCCACACTGATTCCAACCTACAGCAGTCAGGCAGAGAAGAGAGGTCATGACAACCCATAATATTTAAATTACACATTCTGTAGTCTGCACAGAACAGGGACATTTTTACACCTACTGCTACCTACTGATCTGAGAGCTTTCATGCTGTGCAGTGAATAAGCAGTGGATAAAAAAGGCATATAATGATTGCATTTTATCTGTGTACATATACATGCATGCATGTTTTGTTTTTGTTCTTTTAAAGGTGGACAATGGTTGCACTTGCACTTTGGATTGATCACAGGCATTTACACAGTTGTGCAGGGTAAACAGTGTTTAGCCTGAATGGCTGAGAGACAGGTTTACTGACCTGCTAACACTGATCAAAGGTCTCTGCGATGACTGTGCACAAAGAAAAAAGAGGGGGGCAAACAGTAGGCTGCAAGAAAGAATATGAAAGTAAACCTGAGAACTTCACAGTTGTAAAATACAGGGAGCTGGATAACAGTGAATCATATTAGATAGGCTTAGTAAAGGTTTTTGAACCTTCACAGGCAGTTACTACACAAATGTAGCGGAGAAAAAGTGCAATTATTCACACTGAATATGCAAAGGGATAAAATATAACAAAGTATAAATTAAAATACCCAAATAAAGTAGAAGTAGCTCAGGAATATACTTATGTACAGTGCTCTGGTAAACTAACTTTAAGAAACAAGCCCTCTATGTTGACAAAACAACACAGAATTTTTACCTGACCATAAAAGAAGCTTGTTTGCTTATTTTTTTTTGGGTGGATCGGCATATATAAGGTTTGGATTTGGTATCATCCAAGTAAAATGTGCCAACATTGTTACTATTGTAATAAAGGGAAATCCTTGTACAGTAGCTGTTTACTATATCATTCTGCAATTCACAGTGAAATTGATTTACACTGTCTTTTACTTTTTGTAGAAGTCAAAAACAGTCCCCTCAAAAATACAACATTAGGAAGTTAAAAAAAAGGCAATTTGATCAAACATAGAAAATTTCAATTGACTGAGGGTTAAAAAAAATAAAAAGAAGAAAAATTAAACTTATGGTGAATAGAAAACCCTAGTTCATGCATTTAAGTAATGCATGCAAGTGTTCTGTTCACTAATTCATGGGAGTTTATTCATGCAAGTTAAGTTAAATTAACAACTTCGAGGACAGGCCCAGAACATTTGTGACTGTTTCTGTTCCAACTGTACATATTGGGCAGAAGCAGGAATATTGAGGCTTTATTCTGTGCAGCCTGATGTTTGACCAGTAGTTATACTCTATACGATACCTTTTACAGTACAAATCTTGTCTACCAATAATAACTCTTTTCTAAAGTAGGAAAAAGATAAATGAGTAACTGAATAACACTTTTACAATGCAGTTGAGTTGAAATTTGACTCGGCTATTGTGTCTGTGCAGTCAGAGCTTCAAACAGTTTTTCAGTGTACCAGGTGATAAATGTAAAACACACACAGGAATGAACTAGAGCCTCTTTACAGATATGTTCCTACACACTCTTTAATTTACAAAATTTTGAGCCTTTCATTACAATGACCTATTAGTGCAGGTGGATCTTCTCTTCATATCAATGAAATCCTTTCACTCAAAAAAAAAAAAAAAAGAATTATACTCCATGGGTAAAATAAGTGAAAACTGCTTTCCCCAATTTGGAATATCACAACTTGAGAGTTTCTGTTCGCTTTTCCTTTATGGCACCATTAAGTCAAATATTTTTTTAGGTGCTCAACATGACCCAAGCCTAAAAAGCATGCAGTCTTTTAAAGTGGCAAAGGGGAACATTTTTAAATTTGAACCTTTTCCAAGTTATTGAGAGAACTTTTAATTTCAGTGTGTGCAACAGATTAACTTTTTTGACATATGTGTAAAATATTGGTCCAAACATAGTCAAAGCTGACTTATCATAACTGATATAAAATTGTGAAAAAAAGAGGACTGTTGAAATAAGACCAAAGCTTGAATAATCAGCCTTGAAAAAAAAAAGAAATATAAAATAGCATGTGTTGGTCTGGTTCTTGATAAGATGAATGTCTGGGCGGAGTGATAATTTGGTGAGAAGGTTGGGTCATCCGCTCTGTTGTCCTTGGGAACTTGAAAACTCACTGCTGAGGAAACTGTTTGGCTTCTAGGTATTTTTACTAAGCATCAAACTTTCAAAACGACCACTTAGATTGAGGTCACAGGATTGTATAAAAGATGGTTGTTTGTTTGAAGCAGGGTTTGGGTTAAGCTGGTAATGCAGAGGACTGAGTCCTGTCCTCTGAGGTCCACTCAAATATATGCTGTTAGCTATTCATTTCTCACTATAAAACAAATATACCTGAGAGACTATTGGAAAAAATTAATAGATATGACACTCAAACAGTAACATCTAGCAATTTTCCAGTAAAAAGATGTAAGGTAGATTTTGTTTCACTTGGAGGTGATCTTCCTAAATTGTGCCACCTTTAGATCCAGTATCAACTGCAAATGACTGATTAGCTTAATAACACTTGACTCTATTAATATTAGTAAACTGTTAAGCTAGCAGATCCTAGCAAAAATAAATATGTGAATTAGAAATGTATTAATTACTTTAAAATAGTTGCGGAAAATGTTCTTAATTTGGTTTCCCTTTTTTAGAGTAAGATAAGAAGACTGAAACCATTTTCATGTCTCTGCTTATGGGGCTTGAATCAGGATGTGGTTAGCCTAGCTTAGCCTTAAATCTGGAGGGAAAACATAGACATTATATCAAAGAGTGGACAGAGCCACTTTGACTGGTATTGGAAGCCTTGAGTTAGGTTTTATTGCCATCCTCATCCTTTTTTTTTATTAAAGTGATCATATTTGGACATGATGGTGGAGCTGGGGAAAGCTATACTTTTAATGGCAGTGACGCCTAGAAGACAGCTAAAGACTACTATCACTCAAAGCAACCATGGTCTTCATTCTACATAACCTCAAGTCTTGATATATGTCAAACAAGTGAATTATTCACACAGTCATGATATATATAAATCAGTCATTATCAAAGATAATTTTTAGCTGACTACTTCAATTTTCTTTACTAAACAAGGAAAGAAGAGGCACTTAAGTTCAAATTGTAAAGTTATGAGCAAAAATGCTGCTCATATTATTGCTGTAATGTACTGGCTGTATATTAATTTATTTAAAATAAAGGGTGAAAGGTAGAATTTTCCCAAGTTATCTTTTTTATAACCCCCCTAAACATCCTGATAGATATCTTATTGTGAGTTTTTAGCATTGTTATATCTCTAGTTCCGTCCATCAGCCCAGCACATCTGTGCATCTTCATTATAACTTCCACTAAATTTACAAATTGTTGTTTACATTACATTTCTTTGTGTGTACAAAGTTGCTCAGGGCAACTGTTATTGTTATTATTGTTATTATTATTATTATTATTATTATTATTATTGGCAATATTATTATTGGTATTGGTACTAGTATAATTAATAGTATCATTATTATAAAAAACTTACATATAGCTTACATCTAGATTAACATCTAGTTTTATCTTAGCTTTAGCTTTAGCTTTTGGCTGCGCTCTCTCTCACCTTTCTATCTATCTCTTTCCCCTCCCTCTCTTGCCCCCCTCCTTCTCTCTCTCTTTAAACCCGACCGGTGCCGTCAGATCCCGCCAACCTCTGAGTCTGGATTTGGCCGAGGTTTCTGCCTGTTAAAAGGAAGTTTTTCCTCGCCACTGTCGCCAAGTGCTTGCTCATGTGGGAATTGCT
>JAQMCX010000008.1:1539504-1557483 GCA_029814765.1 Acanthurus leucopareius
GCAAAACACCCGGACTCGCTCTTTATTGTCATGGGGGACTTTAACAGAGCGAGATTAAATCATGAACTTCCAAAATATAAACAGCACATCAGCTGTCCCACCAGAGGCAGCAACACACTGGACCACTGCTACATAGTTATTAAGGGAGCATACCACTCTGTTCCCCAGGCAGCTTTGGGACACTCTGACCACTGTTTGGTCCATCTCATTTCATTTTTTTCCGTCATTTTTTCTAAACTGAAGTAACTCATTACCAACTAAAGAGAAATTATATTTTTATGGAAAGAAGTTGTTGTGGCCTTATGATAGTCTTTGACATAAATGTCATAATTTTTTTGGTCTCTCACTACAGACAAAGGCATATGAGTAAACAGTTGATGACATTTCCATTTGGCTGGAGTGAAATAAACTAAATGCCTACAAGTAAGCCTTCATATGTAAGGCTTCTGATGGATGCATCCTATCATTATCCTTGGTTCTCCACATAAATAATGTGTTGAGAACCTAAACTTAGTTGAGCCTGTTGAATATCTCTTGGGTGTCGACCCTTTTACAAGGTAACAGGACACTTTTCAGTGTATCCCATTGTAAAAAAGTGTTGAGTTTAATTTGTAATTGACAAAGTATTATCAGGCAGCTTTATCAAGCCAGATCTCTCCATTCTTGACACGCTGACTGATTTCAACAATGGCAAAGTTTGTACAGAAAATACGTTTTTCAACACTAATGGAGCACATTATAGAACTCAGTTGTATGGTGATTAATTACAAGTTGCTAATCCTTGAGGATCAAAGAAAGTTTAACATTAATTGTTAGGGTTGTTGGGTTCCTATAAATTTAAAATATAAATGTATTTCCATTTGGCTGGAGTGAAATAACAGACATGCTCTATATGTTAAGTGTCTTGAGACAACTTTGTTGTGATTTGACGCTATATAAATAAAATTGAATTGAATTAAATTGAATTGTTCCTGTACCTGTAAACTTTTGAGGTGGTTGTAGTTTTTTTTTCTATTTTTAACTTAAGGAGCCATGCTAGCTGTTTCCACCTACTTCTTTTCTTTCTCATAGGCTTGGTTAACTACGTCTTGACTCAACCTCAGACAACCAGGTTGACATTACTCTTGGAGGAAAGTAAAATCTGTAATTTAGTTAGAAGACGCAAAACCAAAGGGTGAACTTTGGTCAAACTTAAGTGGTTAATGTAACAATGAAAACAGTTTGCACAAAGGCAAACATCATCATCATCAAAGTCCAGTGCTGGAATGCTTTAAAAGAGCACAGACAAATTTCTTGATACAGCCAATAAAGTGCACTGTTAGTACTCAGTGTGTGGGGTTGTTTTGGTCCAATCTACAGTCTACAAACAACTGCGTACGAGTGGATCGAGTGGTCACAATTCCAAATCATCCGTTAGAGCTATTCAGCCTCCACTCTCTCTGAGATCACCAAGCCATCAAGCGTAGTGGCGATGTCACCTGTTGGGTGGGTGGCAGTCTTCTCCAGGAAGTTCTCTGATTGAAGCAGCTTATTGGTCCAGTCCTGACATGCCTCTTCTATGCTAGGCCCCTCCCCTCCATATTCTGGAGGCAAGGCAGGGGGTGAGAAGAAGTCATTTAAAGTGTCTTCAAAATCAGCACCGTGCAAATGGATCTAAAGGGAGGACACAGGAAACATCATTTAAAAAGTATGTTTAAGGGCATTTCTACTCTGTATTAGCATGTAAAACAGTCTCAGAATAGAGATGGGAATCTTTGCATTGTAGTATAATCAGTGTGTGTGTGACAAACAGGCTGCTGACCCTCTGTTTGATCTTGTCTGGCAAGAAGGGACGAATCATGGCAAAGACAGGCTGGAAGAACATTGGCTCATTGACTAGATGGATTCCTCTAACTTTCAGTGGAAAAGAGTCCTGGAAAACGCATACAAGGAGAACAAATAAATTGAGAAAACTAACTATTTGATCAGTCAATCAGGTGATTTAGCCCTTGGGATCTTATACAGTCTAGTGTAACAGCCTGGATGTCAGTGTTGACTGTTGACGTAACTCTAAAAAATTGGTGTTGCTTTCTCTTAATTGGTGAGTAAAGGGATCATATTTGATGCTAAATATGCAATGTCTCTTCTAAGCCTGCAAGTAGCTGTTAATGCTATCATTGACTTTTTGGTGATAACATACAGGTTACTCACCTGGTTTGTGGGCTAACTTAGCTTTTTGTTAGTATACTGCTGAGACCAGTTGCATTGGTTATTAGATGTATGATAAGCTCAATTAACTTTTGAGCTCAGAATTTCTCCTGGTAATAAAAGGGTGGAAAAATTGGAGGGAAATAAGACAAAAAAAATTTAAATATAGGCTGTTTGTTGAGCATCAGGAAAAACAACTCTTAAATTGTTATATTTACTTGAAAACTTCTGTCAACCAACATGAATTCTAGACAGACAGATTCTATAATCATGTACTCATTAGATGATAATAACAACTAAAATGAAAAATACTCTCAGACATTCTAATGAAGTAAAACAAAGTTCATTAGAGTAGTAGAGTGACTGTACAAAAAACATAACACATAAAAATAAATACAAGTAACCTACGTCTAAATGATGACAGAGTCTGGTTTTAATGGTGTGTTATGTTTAGCCATGTTCCTGATATGTGACTGGAAAGTTACTGTGATTACATTCACATTTTCTGCACACCATGATGTCTTAATGTGGTTAGCTGAGACCTCAAGTTTTCCTTTTATAGCTAGAGCCTGTTGTTTTGGTTAACACCTGCATAGCAATAAAAATGCCATCTTGGATAAAAACCCAAGTAAAACATAGCACCACTGTTTTTTTGTTGTTATTTTTTAAATCCAACAAGATCAGAGGTGTGAACATTAGCCTACCGAAAGTACCGAGGATATCGTTCTGGCAAGGGAAGGGTTAATCTGCAGAGCGTGGCTTAAACTAAACCCCTGCAGGTCGAATATGACCTTCAGACCCCGTCTCTGTGTTTCTGTCTCAGTGGAGATGATCTCTGATGTCATCAGGCTGACCCTGAACACCTGGAAGACAGACCAGTCTTTTGGGTTCCACTGCCCTGCAGACACACAGTCAGACACATGTTACTGTACTTTCATGGACCACAAACCATCTTTAGGTTGCCTCAAGGGACATTTTGACATTTAATGGACCTTTAGTTCTACAAGGTTTTAAACTTAAGCTTATATTTACCATTTATCAACAAGGAAAAACTTTTGTTGAACCATAAATCAACCTGTGCCATGATATACTGTATCTGGATATCTGCAGTTTGACTTTGGTTCATGTTTTAACTACAGACTCACATTTAGGCCTTAAAACTGCCATAAATGTTTTTTGCTACTTGGGGGCAGCTAAACATGCTATGAACAAACAAATTAATACCTTAAAAACTATTCATGTCATAGATATACTAATCAACTGAATCCAAGCTCTATATTTCCTCTTTTTTAGCTCAGGTTAAGTCTCCACCAACTCCTGAGAGAATCCATCTGCCTCTTAAAATGCTGATTGTCATTACTGCATCAGCTGGTTGCTAATGTTTAGTGTTAGTCAGGTTACCTTATCAGCTTTATTTTCTTCTTATTTACTGAAAATGTCACCTGCTTTGCTGAAGTTGATAAGACCAGAGATTGTGGATTACTTGTTGGATTGTGGATTACTTGTTGTAGTTTAATTGTTGTGGATTGTAACACACACACACGCACACACAACAATTAAACTACAACAAGTAAACTGACCAACTGTGAAACCAATAATTCTACACAAACTCACACACACCTACATATACTGACCTATCCTGTAAATAAGCACCCTGCTGCCAGCGTGGTCCCGCTGTGGAAGGACGGCATGGTACGTCGTGTTAAGGAGGCCGAGCACCGAGGAGGGCGACAGATAGTTGCTGATCTCAGGACTCTCTCTCCGCCACCGCTGGTAGTTCAGTAAGAGCTGCACAGAACACATGAAACATTCAGGGAATTCACATGATTCTACTGTGTCTATCATCACCTGAGACTACAGCTCAAACACCACTGTAATAAAGAAGATATGTGCTATAAGGTTCCATAAGTTTACAATCAAATGGCTCATACCCTTTAATCTACTCTGTTATCTGGGCTTAAAGTCTTATTGTAAACTCTTCAAACGCTGGAGATCAAACAGGAAATACAGACAGAAGCCAAAGCTGTTAGAATATACTAAAAGCAGATTCAAAGAACTCCTTGAATATTAAAAGTCAGAGTCATTTTTGTGTGTATAAGTGATTCAGGTCACCAGTGCAGACTGCTGAGCCCGCACCCACTTGGCTGAGCTACAGCGCCAAATGAAAATAAACAACTCAGCCTTCATGTCGAGCTCTAAAGGACAAGTCCACATGTACTCACTCAATCAGTACTCTAACAAGAGCTGCATGTACCTCAACATGTTCAAACTAAAGACTGTAATGACTTAACAATCAATCATAAAGAAGATAGTGACAATACAGCAACAACATTCTCAAATATTATTCAAGTTTGAGTGTTGTGCACAATAGACCCCATATAAATGTTAACAAAAAAAACAGTTGCATTTCAAACACTCCTCTGGTTCACAAAATGTTTTAAATAAGAATTTGTTTTTCATAGTTAGGAATTTTTTAGCACAGGATTTGTACAGAGCCACTCAGTCAACACGCCAACCAGGTCAAGAGTACTGGAGCAAATGACTGTTGTTTTATGCAACTAACCAGCCCTTTTGTTGTGATGTTGGTCAGTTCAAGTGAAAGCAGATTAAAAACAAATGAGCAGGAGGCAACAACTAATAAATACTACACTTTACTTACAGTGTTTTAGTAACTTGATGAGCCTTTTTCAAAGCATTCTTTGTAAATAATTATAGCAGGAAATAAACCACAGTTTCCAGTAACATTAACAATGGCACTGTTCTATTTACGTGTCTCAGAGGGCTGACAGTGAGCCAGCACACCTGAGGCCAGGCAGTGAAAAAGATACATATATAAATATATAAGATTGTTCTACATAAGTACACTGTCGACAGTGTTGTGTCTTTGGTAGGAGACTCATTTCTGCTTGTAAAACCGAAACTGTCTGCATGGTTAGTTCATGTGTGTGCCACAGGAATGTGACCTACAACCTGGAAATGAGTTAGCATTGTTTAACTCACCATTTCCTTGTCTTGAAGTCAGTGTAGCATTTTTGATAAGACGCCTGACAATAGGTCTGTGGTTAAAAACAGTTAATGAGACTTTACCTTTTTTTTCTACAACATAAAATACACCAGTAAATGCATCAGTGATTTTTGAGGCTTTAGTTTCTCTTAAAATGGTAGTTGCTCACAAGTGGCTTAATGAGACTACAAAGTGATGAAAATGCCTCAGATTTAGCTAATGAACTTCTCACTTGCTAAATCACACATTATCCCCACATTATGCTGTTTATACTGTCATTATATTCGCTATCTGTTTTAGCAAGACTTGAATTTAAAATGGGACTTCTCCACATACATAGTCCAACCACACTTGTAATACCTGATTATAAGGGACAGAGTGATCATGTAACACTGGGCCTCAGTAACATCCTCCTCACTTCCTGTAAATTTTTGTTGCACTTGTCAGGGTGGGATAAGTTACACTGCTTTAGCTGTTTGTTTCTATAGAATGTGGTGACATCCACCTTTAACCTGACAGTAAGCCAGAGTAAATGAAAGCACCTGTGCAAGGCCTTTGAAGCATCTGGACTTTTAAGCTGTGTACTGAAAAAAAGCTGGATAAAAAAAAGATAATGCAATCGACCATCCTCACTGATCCAGAACTCCTCAGACCATATGTCCCTGCCAGGAATCTACTTTTATTACATATAGCTTTTCAGATAAGGCAGGGAATTATGAGATGTCATTCAAAAAGTCTGACCTTGATCCTAAACAGTTCAGGCCATGTTCACACAGACATCACCTTGTGTGTGTTTCACCACTGTTGTCTAAACTACCATTTAAATAACATTACTAATGCATTCATATGTTGGTACAACTTAATGCTGTAACTGATCACTGCATATTACTGCCACTGTTGAGTGGGTTAATCTATAGCTATGTATCTTAAGTTTATCTTTGTCTGTAAAATGTTTGTTTGGAACATTACTAGTAACTATAGTTGTTCATTAAATTTAGAGAAGGAAAAGTACAGCATTTAACCCGAAAAATGTACATCTCACCACTGATTTTCTGTTTATTTGGGACTGAGTTTTAACTTTAGAAGCAAACAAACAAATACATAAATGAAGCCGCAATGGACATCAGTAACATAGTTGAATAATACAGTTTGCCTCATGACAGTACTTTTTCAATTTGGTTAATGATGTATGGAATCTACAAGCAGAATCCCTTAGGAAGGTAAAGAGAAAGAAACAGCCTGAAAACAGCTTCCATAAACTTTCATGAAGTCAAAGTTAAGTTGTAACTATGAGCTCCTGTGCCTTCGTTTACTCTCTTTCTGGTCTATTTGGACTGGTTTGTTTTTCCTGGAGGGAGGACATGGTGTTTCCCCACAGTTACCTTCAGTGAGAGCTCCACGTCGAAGTCTCTGGCCCGCAAAAACTTGATGAGAAAGCCGTCGGAGAGCGCGGTGACAGCGGACAGTTCGCTGGCCTGCAGGGCTCTCCGCCTCAGGCTGCTCACGTACGGCTCGAGCTGCTCCGAGTCGTTCGGGAGTTCACTGAGCTGAGACCCGTTCATGTCGCACCCAGGTACGGTTACATGTCACTGCCGCTGGCGAGAGGAGACAGACTTGCAGCAAACGGACAGAAAAGTCTGTTTGAATGTGTGTGAGTGTGTGTGTGAAAGAGAAAAAGGGGAGGGAGAGAGAACACAATGACCATAGTTCGGGCAGCTGGAAAAGGTCCGGTCACTAAAGAAAAAACATTGTCATTAATGAATTTACTTGATGGTTTTAACTTCCACAAATCATATAAAGATATTCACCAACTGTAAAAGTCAAATCAAAGTAATTTCTCCAGGTTGAAAGAGTCGTTCTAAACTTCTACTAAACTAAGCCAACATCTCCCTCTGCTGGTCACCAGTAGACACTGCTCGGCCTCCGCAACGTTAGTATATTTGACCTAATGTGCAAGTTCACAAGATAAATCTCATTAAGCAGCCTCACTGCCTGTCTTCACCATAAATGTTGGGTGTGTGTAAAGATATGTGATGCTGTATAATCCATTGCCCAAAATATTTTTCAAACGAATGTCATCATCATGTGGCCCTCAAATGTGTGCCATTTTGAACTATTCATGGGAATAGACAAAATAACATGAATACCTGCACACCCTAAAGTTGTTCTTGCGATAAATACCGACTTTGTAATGTTCAAATGTTTGTTAACAGCAGAGGGGCCGAACCACGTCTCTACTGAGTTTGTTGGCTTGCATAATAGCCTTGAAAAATAAATGCAAATGAAAGGGTAGATGGTTTGCAATGTGCTTATTAACGGTTATAATTTCCAAGATTTTAATCATGTTATGCTCAGTGTTTATTATTATGTAAATTAAGAGAAGCACTGATGGTATTGTAGCTGTTAGTTATTGCTATTTATAGAAGTTTGCATTGAACTACTTTGTTTACTTGTGTAATCCTGCTGTCCCCAGCTGAGGGGCTGGACCCCTTCAAAGGCTCACAGGATAAAACGTAAGGGAGGTAAGATAATTATTGTAGTTGGAAAACAAAACACAGATCTTTTTCAAACTGAAATCAGTTCTCACATTTTGATGTTTTTGATTTTTTCTTTGAGTAATCCATAGTATTACTTCTTCGTGTCAGCTAATACAATAGGACCATCTAAGACATTTGGGGAGGAAAATGTCTGCTGAAAATGAACTGCTGGTCAGGTCCCCATGATAAAAAAAACGTTTTGATCTGCATACAACACAGTTAATATTACCAGTTTATCATGTTAGTTTCTAAATGTAAATTTTAATATAAAATGTAATTAACTGCCCCCCAAATAACTGCAGCCTATATATATTAAGTAGCATGGGTTAATATTCAATTAAGAAGACGATCAATATTCCTACTTCACCTGCAGTTTTATCAAGACGTGGATAGTTATGCCCTTATTTGTCCAGGTTTTTAGATGCAGGTCTCTGACATTTTATAATTCCACCCAAATACAAGAGAGGTGAGAGGTGATCACTGTGATGCTGCCAACACACCTACCAGGCTTAGCACTGAAATATTTCAGTGGATTTTTTTGTCATAAGTACTTAGGTAGTTAATTAAAAGAGACATTTCTACATGAATGGAAAAGTTCCTGTGTGTACTGTGTGAAACAGGCACATCAATATCAGAGATGAGAGGCAAACAGAAATAAGACTCCAAGTCATAAACACATTTTGAGCATTAGCTGTTTTTACTGAAAAACTGTAACAGGAGGCGGTGAACCAGGCACCTCTGTAGCATCACGTTGCTACTGTACATACAAGACAACACCCACAACACAGTCACCGATTATACAATGCTTCTAATCAATATATTAATCAATATATAATGGATTGTATAATCAACAGCTCTGGGTCAAACCATGGTGGGGTCAAAATGTGGATCAAAATGCTCTCCCTACGATTTCAGTCCTGCAAATGCAATGTTACATAGAGACCAACCAGAAAACGTCATTTTGGATTTTGGCTCCATTTTAATCCCAGTAAAAATTTTGCTTTGACTATATGTCAGAGGGTTTTGATCCAGATTGTGTCTGGTTCCCGTAAGATTCCTCCATGTTCCACACAGAAAGGTTTGGGCCAGTGAGCATGAAGTGTCTCTAATCATCAAATGTCTCAACAGAGCAAATTAGATAATTGAAGTTTGAAAAAAGAAGGTTTGCGGTATAAAAAGGCAATAAAACTAAATTACCAGCATGGCTTTATGTCTAAAATTAACAGTGTCCCTGGATTCTCATCCTCTGAGAAGCTCCATGCTACAGGACCACAGTTTTAGTGAGTACCAGAGGATGATGACTAGTGTCCAGCAGGTGTTCCACATTGATTAGGAAACACAAACACTAAATGATTCAGAGCTCACACTTTTGGAATTCACAACCTTTCACTGTGAGAAGTCTGCAACAACACCAACAGCTGGGATGTCCTGTGTTACGGTTAGGGACAGAGTGGGGAATGCTGGTGTTGGGAACTGCGCTCAAGCTTCAGGAACAAGCCTGTTTTTCTATCGCCGTGTACAAGTCTTCAGACAAACTCAAACAAACTGTGTGTTTTTAGACTGATGACTGTTTCGCCGTGAAACCACATCTTCCATATTTGTGTCTAATGTTCGCCTCTGGACATGAGGGGACACTGGGCCTCATGCAAGAACCGTATGGATGAACAGAACTATTTTGAAGGGAAATGTTCAAGCAATTTAAGAGAATGTGTCGCATTATTAGAGTTTTCTCAAATAAAACAAACATTATTCAAAACTGGTCCAGACCTGCAGGTGTTAAAAATTATACCATAATCAACTAAAAGACAATATATCATTGAAATGAACATCATGCACAATTAATATTCTGTTCACCATCATCACTTCTACCAGTTTAGAGTTTTAGATATTATTGCCATGTGTCAGCACAGTCTTCAGTTTGGTCATGTTGAGGAAAATTCTCCCACTCTGACAGCTGCATCAGGGTGCTTATGAAGGTTAACAGCTATGGAGCATCAATAGTGTAAAATGTTCTTCCAAACTGATTTGTTCTCTGACTTGGAATATAGTAAAGTCAGAGAGGTTGAGGATAAGAGGACTGAAACACTCTTGCATGAGGCCTGTTGAGTAGCTCTGTTATGAAGCAATTGACGAGCTCTTGGTCAAAACTAACTGGTGCAATGTGAAATGTTGTAAAATCAACTTTTCAAAACAACTGCCTTGAAACATTAGACATCTCGAAACATAAGACATTGTAAAGGACATCTGCTGGTCCATCCCACCACTCTCCATTAAGGCTGGGTAGTGTTTGTAATGTATTAGTGCCCATCTTCTTCCAGAGTTTCAGTATGGAGTAATATAAACATGGCTTTCTCTTCAACAGGTTTTCCAATTGACTATTAGATAAAATTCGACTTTTCATAAACAAGATCACAAGTCTGCTGAAATATTTGATACTAATTTAAATATGCTAAGAACACCTTACAAGAAATACCCAGCCCGTTGCACTGAAAATGGATTTCATTAGACTGACTTCCACAATAAGGGGATTCACCTGTCTGTCACAGTCTCAAACATCTAGCAGTGTGGTGTTCAGTGTGGAGTGTAAGACAAAGAAAATATAGAGGACACAATTTACTTCTTTAAGTCTTAAAACAACATGGTCCAAACCAACCAGAGCCAGGTCAGCCTGCCTGCAGCTGAAGTGTTCAAATGCTTAGCTCAGAATCATCAACAGTTATGCACACAAAATCATTAGGCTTGGCTGTGGTGCTGAAGGAACACAAGGTTTTAGGGAGCTAATCCTTTTTTGCATTGTACTCATATTCAACAAAGATCAAAATAAAAAAAATAACTCAAATGGATTCACTGCCTAAAGGTTTTTTTGCAGAACTAAAGCAGAACTCTGGTGTATCATGTAAGAGAAAAATAAAAAGGTGCATTCAAGTTTCAAAAGTTACATTTAAAAAAATAAGGGCTGTCAAAGAAACAGAAAGAAAAAAGGGGTTGGTGACAGGAAGTCAGCAGGCTTCTGTGCTGCTTGTGAATTAGGTTAGGTGCAAATGTGCTCACAATGTCCTGAGTTTAAATCTGATCACATCTTACCTCCACCTCTTCTTTCTTTGTGGAATATGCTAGTTTTATGGCTTTATAACAATCAAATTTCTTCTAAAGTAACATGTCTCAACATGAAAAACCTGAGGAATTAGAAAAAAACCAAAGTCCTCCAAATGTTCCCCTTGAATGGAATGATTTGTCTGCTGCATGAAAATGTTATAACAGCTAGTTCTTAGGGCAACACTCATTTTTTAAAACTTGTGTGAGAATGTTCTCTGATTAAAAACTGTTTTAACTGTTTAAATGTTACTCTTACTGAACCAAAACCAAAAATTCTTTCCTGCTTTTACTCATTTTGAAAAGCAGCATTCGAAAACAAGTGTAAGCAACATCTGTGGATTCAAAAAACACACAAACCAAACACATTCTCAAAAAGCTGGTCTCTAAATACAGTGAGGGATTTAACACTGTTTTTCAAGACATAGGACCTTAAACTTGCACCATGCACTTTTTCACAGGCCTATATATGAACATTCAAGGAGTGGCAGTTTGAAAATTCTGACATGACTTATAAATGTACTTCAAATCCATATGTTTACATTTATAATGCTTATTAGAGAGAGAGAAAATAGAGCACATAGCCCATAAGACTACATTACCAAAACTGCACTAAAAAGTTACAAAGTGCACCTTTAAGTATAAAACTAAAGGCCTTGTTAAATGGATAAGGTTTTTGGATCAACATTTCTAAGTCAAGATCATTTTGTCCAGGATGGAAAGCTACACATTTTGTGTTGGCTACTGCCTACACTACCAAAAGACTGATTGTCTCCTTACATTACTAGCTAGTCTCACTGTTAAAGGGTCTGGTCAGACCAGAAAGTGGTACAGGGAAACAAGACTGCAAAACAATGCTCATAGAGGCTTTGAGATACACCACGATAGCTTCCTCCATTTTTCACTCTCAGTCCCCTCAAAGGTCAGCCCCATCAGAGGGGCTTGATAATGCTTAACTGTGCAAATTCATTAGGCAGAGTTCTCCAAAAAGGAACTTGATCAGAAAAGTTGCACAGATTCATCTGGACCCCACAAGCTCTTGCTGTGTTAAAAACTGGTGTGACTAGTTCTTATGGCAGCAGTTGTGTTTGAGGTGGTGAGGGAAAGAACAATGGGGCCAAGCTGAGTGCAGCTGTGTAGGTAACAGGAATGATACAGCAGAATATCAGGTTATCAATGTGCAAAAAGAATTACGTTAACAAAATGCCAATACTCAAACTGGAACTTGTCAGCCCAGTAACCACCAGGAAATGTAATTATTTCAATTGTAAAACATGAAGATGCAAGCAGTGGAAGACAAGCTGCCTCAAACCACAAGCACCCTTCAATGAGAGGATCTAGGTAAGTTCCCCACAGATCACACCACATTTCACTGCTAATACAGAGCAAAGAGCTACTGCCTAAAATAATGACTACTGTTTGTGTTTTTGGTTTTGCCCATTTACCCCACCCCCACCCCCACCCCCCACCCCCCAAAACTAAAATGCCATCAACCTTCATCCAGTCTGAGAGACAGAGACTGCTTTAACTATGACAAAGAAAACTGAAAAAGGAAAATGAAGCTCAGTATTGAAGTGCACATTACCATATCCATTATCACAGACACATTAATGGCCCACTGATAGCTGACTTCAGTCAGGGTTTACTGAAGTTTCAGAAGTCAGTCATTCTCATTCACTTCAGGCAGCTTCCACATACTATTCACTAACTCATAAGGACAGCAGAATTATTTGTAGTAAATGGCTGATAAATGAAAAAGCAATACAAAGGAGAAACTGAATCCTAAACAGAGCTCGCTAAAGTAAACAACATTCTAACTACTGAATATACATCACAACAGGAGCAGATTTTGAACCAACCAGCGACACACTGCATACAAGTGTGCCAACCACTTTGGGAATGTGAAAGAAAGCCACAAAACTCACATCTTCGCCCTATTAGAGACATTAGGAAATTTTTTTCTCCAGTGTAATCAAAACTACCTGTCTTCACCAAAAAATAGACAATTGTTTCGTTGTGTAGCTCTGAAGATTTGGTAGCACAGACTGACGGCAGTGTGCAGCATGCAGTGTGGCCATGACGACACAGTGTCTAAGAAATGAGGTTTTTTAAATGGAGGTGATGTAATGGTGATTTTGTGTAACCTGCTACTGATTGATACTTTTTCAAACCACCGTGAAAAATAAAACCACACCAAACCACATCCATGCCCCAATACTATTGACTGTCCTAGAAAGTTACTGTAAATTTTCATATAAAATCAAATAATGACTGGAATTACTGGCTGGAATTACTAATGAATGAAAACAGTATTTTTGTAAGAAAAGAGAAACTGAAGAGCAAAGTGGTTCAATTATTACCTTTTTTTGCATGGATGGAATCAGTTCTGTGGAAATGGAAATTTCTAAAGTTATCAAAACAGAAGGTTATAATTGATAAAAGAACTAATTAAATCTTGGTTCTTTCTTGTCATGCAGGTAATAATTTGCAAAGCCTCTATTTGAGAATTTACAGCAGACTCACAACAACTACACATTGAATATAAAATTACAAAACTACAACTTAAAAGTGACTTTGACAAACATGCTGTTTCTTTCAACCAAGCTTGTCTGTTAAAGTGTCAAGTGTATTAAAGCGGAGTGTTTATGGAACCTGAGTTACACCAGCATGCATGAACATGGCATCAGATTCCCTCCCACATGGATCATTCAACACCACACCAGCTGGAAAAACACCTTCATCCATATTCAAGTTTAACTACACCATCCTTTTGCTTGTGATAACTTAGATCAGTATGTGACAGACAGGTAAACTCCCCTCTTTTCATTATGTTTCTATAAAAAAAAAAGGTATGGACAAATATGACATTTTCATAAAACAAAAGTCTTCTTTTTTTCCATTCAGACTTAAGGGGATAAAATACAAATTTCTCAAGACTCATCAGGAAGTTTCCATAAACTTGGATTGACAGTCGGTGTAGGTATCTCTCCCACTTACATATAAATAAGCTGGCATACATTCAGCAATCATTTCCAGAAGGATGATGTTTTTCTTCCGAGGTGACTGAGAGCAATCACAAGGTGATTCAGATTTTCTTCATCTTTTTCCGGAAACAAAAGTCACATTTTTTCATTTCAGCTCCACGGCTGAACAGTCATTCCAGCTGCTGTTCCGTTCAGGCTGAACTCAGCACTATTTTCTTAAAAGGAGTATTTGATATTTGGGAACACTTTCATGCCACCTCCTGCTTTGCTCCGTCTTATATTTACAACCACAGTTACAAATAGTTGCTAGTCTATGTATGTTTGTGTTTTCTTCCCAAGGTCTCAATAAGATTAACGGTCAAGTGTTTAACATCCATGAGCGACAAAACATATTAAACTGTTTGTATGTTCAAACACACAATAGGCATTTCACTCCAAAATTTCTCTTCCTACAAAGTGCGTGTTTCTGTGTGTGTGTGTGTGTGTGTGTGTCTGCATGTATGTGTGATTTTAAAGCGTGTAAGGTGCAGGTAGGCAGCTCTGTGATGATTTGAAAGGGGAAGCAGAAGAGCAAGGGACTCAAGCCAGTGACCGATTGGCGTTGTCAAATGTTTATCAGCAGTCTGTTGGCCAGTATCAACGCCAAGGGTCAAACAAAAGGTCACAAAGGTCGCCCAAAAGAAAGAGGACACTTTCAACTCTCTTTTATGCTCTTATTGGGAAAAAGGGGCTTTAGGTTCATCCTGAAGGTCCAAATTACAGAGTGACTTGAGATCTGTTGAGTTGTGAATGATGAAGAAGTTATTCACGGCCTTTCTTGAAGCACTATCTGGATTCTGGGAGTATTGGTGGAGATAAATAGCTTGAGAGATGGGGCAAAAAAAAAACACTTTGTCCTCAACAGCAGAAGTTTTGAAGTTGTCAGCCTCTCCCTGTGCAAGAGCTATGTAGCACCGAGAGGGAGCAGGGACACTTCCTGTCAGGGTGATCGATTTATGTTCCTTTTAGCTGCATTGTTCATGCTAGGCTGAGGCTTTAAGGAGGGCCCAAGCAATGGCTGAGGAGTGCGTGTACTCAAAGTGTCCACCCGTGGGTGTTTGTGGATGACAGAAAGTCTTCACCCATTGCTTAGGTGAGATATAGTTAGCGTGATAAGCCCACCCCTGGTTATTACTGAAGGTAGGAGTAGGAGTTCGATGGCCATTTTGCTGGGTTGTTTATTTGAGAGCTCAAAGATCAACTCTTAAAATAGTTCTGAACCCATGCAGCGGCTCATGCACTGGAGACACAATTATGTTGACAGGAGAGTTAAAAGACTCGTCCTGAGTTGAGAGTTCAACGCCCAACTCGCTGGGTAATTCCTTGGTTAGGAGGTGGAGTTCCCTCCTTTGAATAAATTCTGGACCCAGGCGAGGGGCGTGGCCTGATGTCAGGAGTCATCATCAGTGTCTTCTATCAAAACCTTGGTGTCACGGGTCTTGGACCTGGAGTGAGAAAAAGGGAGAAAATGTTCACAGTAGTCACTCTTAAACTATGTAGGGTTACAGCACAGGTTAGCATATTGATGCCATCTACAGAAATGGAGGTTTTACCCCTCAGTCTCTGTTCTTTATTGTTGACCCCACAATGTGTGTGTGTTCACACTGATTTTACTCTGCTTAAACTTCTTGATCTGGTATTGATAGTAGAAAGGTTTATAAAACTTTTGTAAAAAAATCTGTTTTCTGTGCTGACATGACCTGCAACAACAGACACCCACATATTTAACAAACAGCCTGACTGCACTGAGAATGCTGTCCCTGCTGGGTGTGGGTGGTATGGGTGCAAAACTTTTAATGTACCTTTTAAGAAGAGGTGACAGGACTTGATTTATAAATCTTAAAACCTCGTGGAATATAGATGTTCACTTCTCCTTAGAAGGCACATCTACATTTCTTAACTGTAGTTATGTCAAACAATGTTAATAAAAAAAAAAATCCTCATTATCCTCAGTTGCAATGTAGTCCTTAAATTTGTGATGAATTTGTATCCTCCAAGTCCAGTTCGTGGTAGCCCATCACTTCAATGTTCTCGCATCATGTTGGCATGTGTGGTTGTTAAAACTCACTGTGAGGCCAGTCGTGGCCTGCGTAGACTCATGCTGTAACTCCTCTTCCAGCTCTTCTTGCCCTGTCGGTTTCTGACTCCGTCCTCCTGGTCCATCATCTGCTCCAGCAGGGTCTGGTCGTCAGCATTGAGCGGAGCCACACTGATGTCTCTGACGGCCCTGAACTCACCACAGTTATTCAGGTGTTCGTTCTCCAATCGGAAGAAGTTCCACACAAAACGTCTTTGCAGGAGAAAGGCAGACTGTTAGTGGCCACTATAAATTACATATTGTGAATCACATATTCATACTTACAGTGAAAGTAAATAACAGTAATCCATATTCTTATGTCAGTCGATTGTCACCACATATTGTATTAGCAGTGACAAATGTTTTCTTCCAAGTTAGGGGATACAAGGGTGACAGACTTCATGATAAATTTAATTGAAAGACTGAGATCATTAGATTTGGTTTTGAATACAAAAAAAAGCAGCATGAAACACAACTGGACACAACACTTGAGGAGAACTGCAGAATGACTAGCTGGCTAGTGGCTGGTGGAGGGTTCAAAGCACATCATTAGCATTATTTGAACCCAAGTACTGCTGAAAAATTAGCCATCATTAGCAATTGAGCTATTGGCGACTTAAATTTATTGATGACAACTTGGATAACTGATTTTTTCAAGTGTTAAGTACATCAAACGTTTGTTGCGTTCTGAAAATTAAAATGGAAAATGTTTTCTTTGTAACCAACATGAAAATTTTAACATCTTTGGGTTTTCTGATGGTTGGTCAGGTAAATGAAGGGCTGTTTGAAGCCACCCCTTTGGCTTCTAGGGATCTATTTCTCACATTTTACAGAGAAAAATCAATCAGCAAAATACTTGACAGATGAACACATTATTAAGACTATAGTCAAGTCTTTTTTTTTTTTTTTACTCTCCTATTTACTTAGTCCCTAACAGATTCAGATCAGTAATTTGCAGGCATTTGACATAAAAGACAATTTCCCCGTTTGTATCTGATTTTTGATCATTAATTATAATCCAAACAAGATCAGGAGCAGAGAAGAAAGGCTGCAGATAAATTAATAGGGGAATAGATAAGAGGACATGTGTGAAAGAGAGAAGCCAGAGAATACACACGTCTTTACCTAAAGACCTCCATTGGGGCCAGAATAGTGGCCAGTATGTCAGAGATGCCGTGAAGCCCAGAGACTGTGCTGAGGGTGACCGTTAAAGTCCATGAAAAACGCAACAGCACATCCTCCACTATGGCACTGTAGTAATAGGCCTGAAGGGAGACACAGAAAACAGGAAGAAAGCTGTCACATGACATTGTTTATTATCAATATCATGTTTATTGTCATATTGACAAGGTCAAACTAGTGTGTGAGCCTCCAGCACATGGAGGTTCCTCCTTGCATGGAGAAATACCTTATGTGGGTAGACTATTTCCTCTCTCAGAAAGGTATTCTCTCCTGCGTTTCGGTCAAACAGGCCCCAATCCATCTTCAGATCCCAGACCAGTGTGTAACATGAGCTGACTAACAAACAGCTGATATACAAGTAGAAGAAGATCTGGGCGTCAGCGTGGGATTCAGCTGAGGAGGAGGAGAGAGAGACGTGTGTGAGGTTAAACAGCTGGTACACCATCTGATTCATCTGACTGACATATTTGAAAATGGATACAATTAAAGATGTTTGCTTGTTTGTTTTCTATTAACCCAGTGAGACTGTCTCATACTTATTTCCAGACACCTTTTTAACTCTCACACAGAAGTGATTCATCAAAAGCTTGTACTAGAGTAACATCTCAAATTTCTCTGTTTATTAAGCTCCTATTACTTTGGCACGATAGGGAAATAATATTAATACTAAATATACAGTGACCAAACAGAAGCACCAAAGCCTCTTTGGAAAAATCTTTCCTTGTAGAAAATAATTGCTGTCAAAATCTGCTTGGGAATTTTTTTGTTTAAGAACTTGAGTCTGTTTTCATATAGAATTCGACTAGACCATTAAGGTCTCAGAACGCAGACCTACTGGTGGTTCCAAAAATCTCTAAAAGTAGATTGGGAGCCAGA
>JAQMCX010000008.1:1560824-1574820 GCA_029814765.1 Acanthurus leucopareius
GTGGGAAAGGGCCTTCCTTTGCCGTCCGGCCAATGTCCATTCTTTTAGTAGCATAGGTAAAACACCCGACCGTTTTTATTGACTCTATTGCCACACAGAGTTCCTGTTCAGACTCTCAATGTCCTGCAGTCATTCCTGCTCTTGGAGTCTTTCCTTGTAGTCCCGGGTCCGATCCTCATTCACCCGGCCCCTCGTTTTTCTCTCTGTGCGCCACGATAAACGTCGGATCTGCTCCAAAAGAGTCTCTGGGCGTTTGATGACCGTCACGGGGAATCCCCTCTTTGCCATGTCGTCAGTCGCCTCCTCCACCGACCCATATAGCACAGTTCCTTCTGGATAAACGACTTTCATCTTTGCTGGGAACGGGGTTGGAATCGGATTTTCTTCTGTTTTAGCAAGGATTTCACCTCTGCATATCCCCTCCGCAGCTTTACAACCTCAGGTGCATAGTCATTATCCAGGTTAATCCTGTTTCCACGATATTCAAACCCACGTTTCTGCCATGCTAGTTTCAATATTTCTTCTTTCATTCTGTAGCTCGCTATTTTGGCAACGATGGACCGTGGTGCCGCATTTGGTGGTGGCCTTGACACCAGAGCGCGGTGCGCTCTTTCCACTCGCAGCTCCGCGGAGTCCGGCAACTCCAGTTTCTCATTTAATAAACGTTCCACAAAGCAACCATTGATGGAGCGTCATCTTCCGATCCCTCTTTGGCGCCATGTATTCTAATATTTTCTCTCCTGGACCGTCCCTCCAGGACCGTCAGCTTGGCATCCATTGCAATTTGCAGTTTGAGCATCTCAATTACTGCTTCCTCATTAGCTTGTATTCGAGTTTCAGCATTCACGATCCTTTCTTCTGCCTCTTCCACTCTCTTGTTTGTTTTATTTATTTCCTCTTTGATTCCCTTCAGCTGCTCACAATTATCTTTCCTGAATTCCCTTAGTTCTCTGAGTATAAGGTCTAAGGTCGCGTTGCTAGCTTGTTCCCCTTCGTCTGTTGGCATATCGTTATCCTCCATGGTGCTGCTAGCAGGTGAAGTCGGGTCGACTCAGTCTCCCTCGTGTAACTCGCACTGCATAGATTTATTACTGATTTTTCCTCTTGGCATCTTGAAGCCCTCACTCTTATTTCTTACTCTCGCAAAAATCTTAACGAATTCATGTCGCTACGGGCTATTTTAAACTCAAACGTCGGGAGCACGTTCTCCTATGCTGCCATCCTCTAGCTCACCAAACCGGAAGTTCAGTATAAACTACTTTAAAAGAGGCAGATTAAATTTTTCTCATCAGGAAAAAAATCTTTGAAACCACAACTGTTTGGCTGACCAATAGCCCTTTCTCTGTGCTTCAAGAGAGTCATAATGAGTGTGGCAGTTATGATCAAACATCACAAAGCAGTCACAACTTGTTTTTTCTCTGTCAATTTATAATTGCCACTTTTTGAGTCTATTAGTGAATTTTACACCCAAACATGCAGTTTTTGCAGTGTATACTGCTTTCTTTAACTGTAAAGGAATTTGACTTTTATTTGTTTGCACATATATTAAAAAAGGGAAGTAATAAGCAGGGAGAGGAGACAAGCCCAAAAGCAAATTCCTTCATTCTATGTGAATAAATTAAACACATATGACACTATCGAGGTGACATGTAAAAAACCCCTTCATAAAGATAAAAAATAGACTAATTTCACATTTTAAAGCAGTGATTCAGTTTTTACTGTTCCTGAAACAAAGGTACAGAGTGTTCTGCTTTGACTTCTGCTGCCCAAAATATTGTAGGTATATTTCTGCTTTGGATGCAACGACCTGTCATATTCCAGGAAGTAAAAACTGAGTCACTAGATGATTAAAACTTTCAGACCCTTAAAACTAAAATATGCAGTAAGGCTTAACTTAAGTCTGTGTGCACGTGTGTGTATGTTACCTGTAATGACAACAGTGACTATTAAGACAAGGAATACTCCACAGTAAAGCCCGACTCTAAAGGTGGTCCAAGCTGGAGCAGGCTGAAACACAGAGAAACAACATCAACACCTCAGAGCAGGACAACACAGCCTGCAGGAGATGTAAGCAATAACAACCCAGAAACAAGAAAAATACAATAAGATTTTCCTAATTTTTTAAAATGAAGGTATAAAAGTGGCAAAATCTGCTCAATGTATAATCACAAGAATAAGTAAGAATAGGAATACCCTTTTTATCTGTTACTATTTTTATTATCTAAAATACAATTTTAATCAGAATTAATAACGTGTCATTTGCTTTGGCAGAAAAGTAACCACATTATTTATTCCAATAAAACAACAGCCAAAGCAAATTAAAGCAGTTAATGTTTAAAAAAAAAAAAGTTGAAGCAGATAATGTAACATATCTCTAAGTTAAAACACTGTTTTTGTGTGTGTGTGTGTGTGTGTGTGTGTGTGTGTGTGCACGTGCGTGCGTCTGGCATGCGTGCGTCTTACCTGTGCAGCTCCCAGGGGGGGTACCCTCAGCCTCTTCATGGCCCTCTGCCTGTCCCCACCTTCCAACTCAGTTGTGACCAACGCCTGTGAGACAGAGAGAGAGTGAGAATTTGAGGTCTTGTCTCCTCCTAGCTGATATTATTAGTAAGTCCTTACTGTCAGTGTTGGGTTGTTAAGATTCTAAAACTGACCTTGTACAATCTGCTTAAGCAATACTGTATTTTGCTACAGCAATTCTAATGAAGCATATGTGGATCAGAGCTTGGTGAAATGAATAGTTATAGCTGTGTGCACCTCAGTCTCAGAGATGAGCTGTGTAATTTTCTTGCATGTGTAAAATGGAGCCACTTCAACATGGGCCACTCTCCAGTCAGCCCCCCGCGATGTCTCCAAAATTTTGTCATGCTTCTTCAGGATCTTCCTGAAACCTGTGAAGTTCAGGTTCTGCAGAGAGAAAAAGAGAAATAAGGCCATTCATCAAAGAAGAATCATACCTGTCAAAACCAGACCAAATGCAGACGAGCTTAAATGCAGCTGATGAAAGAAGTGAAACTATAAATAAGTTGAACAGGACAAAAGACTCTGCATGTAGTCCAGCAGTGTTTTATGAAAGCAGAGAAAATACACACATGCAGTATAACCTGTCTTTGCACTGACTGAAAGTGAGGGATAATAGTGACCTAACTTAAACGCTAATTAGTAACTACATTCTGCTGAGGATTATTCTGTTCATTAAGTGTTTGTTTTGGCAACTGGGGAGTGCAGGTACAACCTGATAACACAATTCATTTGAAGTCAGGTTTAAGTCTGTTGTTCTCTCACTTTTAGCTCTGTTATAGGTCTCCACTAATTTCTCAGGAAAATATATGGCAATATAAATATTACTTCACCACATTCACCAGCTTCTTTTAATGCCAGGCAGGTTGGAGATGGTGGGTTAATAGAGCTTTTTAGCATTAGAGGCATGAAAGTGGAGAAAAGCATTTGCAATGATTCATAGATGCATTACAGCTCAGTAATGTTAAGAGGCAGAGAGTTGGTGGTAATTCTAGGGGGTTCATCACTACAACTGACAAAATGTGATTAACAGAATATATATATTCTTCATGAGGAGAGTGGGAAATTGTGACAAGCTAAGAGAATTAATGTTCTATTGTTTGCCTGTTGTAGAGACGCAGGGTTTGTCTGTGTGAATGTGCACCTGATAGTTCTGCAGCAGTATGAGACTGAGGTAGAACTCGGAGAAGGCCAGTTGAAGGTCCTTTATGTTTCTGTGTTTGCAGCGCTCCTGCTGCGACAGGGCAAACACTGTCTTCCTCCTTCTTAGGCCCCGCCCATTAGCCCAGCTCTCCCTCTGGGCGTCCAAAGATGACTGCAGCTCATTCTGCAGCGTAGCAAATCGACGCTGAGCCTCAGCCAGCTTTTCTGGAGGGAAAAGAGGGGAAAAGATGAAGACATTTTTTAAGATAGAAAGTCACTATAAGATAATCAGCAGAACACACAGTCAGAGCTTTAACTAAACAAGTGCTTTCCAGTTATAACATGTAGGTCTATGTTCTAGAGTAGTGATATTAATTGTAGTAATTACCAGAGTAAAAAGTGTTGATCTTGGCCAGTTCTTTCTCACATGTCTGGAAGAATTTCTCCTCAAACTTGGCATAGTACCTCTTAACTGTATCCTCATCTGTGACTAGGGAGGATTAGTCAACAAGAACAAAGTTAGATCCATTTTTCTTACAGCACTGAATAAAACAACTTAACAGACGTAGATATAGATTGTAATAGATTGTAAAATGAACAGGTAAACAAAAATGAAAGCTAGAGAGAAGACAGCAAAGGTAAAACCCTCAAAAAATTGTGGGGAGTCAAGAAACAAGTATGTCAATGTAAAATCTTGTATTTTGTGCAGCAAATCCCCCATTGTAATGCTCTGACCAGCAGATGGAGCAGTGAGACAGCATCATGGGTTCCAAAATGCTGGTGTAAATTACCTGTTGTCTTCTACTAACACTTAAATTTTCAAGCTTATCCTTAAAGTTTGTTTTTCTTAAGTTAGTGTAGTGTAACTAGGCTTTTACTCTTCTAATTATAAAGATTACAGGTTAAATGCTGTTCACATATTGCTTTTTTAGGATTGTATTTATCTGTATTACAGTGAAGGTTTCTCTTTGACAACAGCTATATAAACAAAGTGTAGAGACGCTGACATATGAAATGTCGTCTTATTTGCACATTAATCTTTATTTTAGTCCTATTCTTCCTGACAGAGTAGTAATTGTGATGGCTCACTTTGAATTTTAGTCTGAAAGTTAATCTCATAAAAGATGGGTACAGTTGATTAAGACTTTTCCCTTTGACAGGAATAAATGCACTTGGTGAAAACACTGTAAACATGTCAGTGTTTTGGCAAAGTATAAAAGGCAATAGGCAACATAATTACAGTTATAAACAAAGACAGAAAAAAACACACATGCAAAAACACGCAGAGGCACAAAGTAATAGGACCATAAAAAAAGCACCTAAATTAAAAATTAAAGGTTCTCTCCAACCAAAATATGTTTTTCTTGTGTCAAAAGATAGATATTTTTTATATCCTGGTGAATATTTACCAAAAAGTCACATCGTGACTATACTGACTTTTCCAAAGTTGGAAAAGTTTGTGACTTAAGATGTGTTTTCATGCTCCTCTACTGAAAGGGGGACGTCAGTGCACTTGAGACTCAAACTTCACCCTCTGAGCAAGATAAATTTGACGTGTCAAAACTTCAAAAGCCAGTTGCAGGCAAAGAAACCTGAAACCTCCAACACAGCTAGCTCTTGGTTAGCTCTGCTAAGTCTTGTGCTAAAAAGGTGTGTAGCCCAGACCTTAAACCATGTGACAAAACAATAGTGAACATTTACTGCATGTCGTGCTCTACTGTAAGTATTTGGACAGTGTTATCATTTTTTTAAATTACCCCTTTGAACAACCACAATTTCTATAAAATGTAGCAATCAAAATGTGGTTAAATTAGCTTAAATTTAAGTGGTTAAAAAAAATTACAGTTAATGCTAACGAATAACAGCCATTTTCATACCCAACCCCTCCTTTTCAGAGGCATAAACATAATAAGACAATTGACTGACAAGCAGTTTCATTGCCAGGTGTGGCCTGTCTCCTTGAATTTTATGACAAATTAAGCAGAAAAAAGGTTTGGAGTTAATTCCAAATGTTGCTTATGCATTTGGTAGCAGGTCCTTGGAACTCTTCGGATGCCATCCAAAGAGGTGTCAATCCAAGTGAAGGAGGCCATTTTTGGGTTAAAAAAACAAAACAAACCTATTAGACAGGTATTGGGTTCTCAAGACCAAGAAATTGAATATTTTTCAATGGCCAAGTCAGTAAACTGATCTCAGCCTCAATCACTGAGCTTTTCGCTTACTTTGGAGAAAACTGAAGAGAGAAAGACTAACCAACAAGCAGCAACTGAAGGAGGCCGTTGTTAAGGCCTGACAAGCATCTCAAAAGAGGAAACTTGGGGCATTTTCACACTAGGTGCGATTGGTACTATAACCAAGCACGATTGCTCCCCCCTCGCTTCTCCCCCGCAGGTTTGCTTTTACATTAGTAAAAGCATGCCATGCCTTAGCATGCATATGTATACCACACCTGACATAGTAGGTTGTGGTATGCATGTGGTTGGCTAGCAATCACCAATCAGTCCCTCCAGGATTTCATGGGCGTTTTTCAAGATTGTTGCAGCCTAAAATGCCTGAATTTGCGGCAGCTTTTCTAAAAAATTGCGATGTAAGTTGCAATGTTTTAAGCATCTTATTTTAAATGCCACAATATTGCACGGGGTGCAAAACAGTTTACCTCTGCTTTCGTGAAGAACATCAGGGAATTGTTTTGCACGGTCTTTAGCAGTAATTTTTGTTGGTAAGTGAGAGACATTACCATCGCTCATGTCTGCATCTTCAAACCATAAACAAGGAAGTGAATTCGGTGACGTACGTGCATTACGTTTGCGCTGGGGACTATGATTGGTGGAACTCACGGGAGGCTGGCCAAAATTGCGGAAAAGTCGCGGTGATTGGACAAAATTGCAAGGAGAATTCACGGAGATTAGTTGAATTTTCGTTAATTGTTGCGATCCTGGAGGGACTGACCAATACACAAGAAGGAAGAAGAATCAACTAATAGTTGCGACATATATAGCTGCCCACTTCCTTGCTCATCCATACTGTGCCCAAGTACATATGAATTGTGCCCAAGACCACCTTTTTAAGTAGACTCAGAACGTGGACATGGCACACTTGTGTTCACACTTATTAAATGAACTGGACTTTGGGGTCAAGAGTGCTAAGAACCAGGCTAGGGCCCCTAGAGTGAGACCACCCTTAGAGTTTAGTAATGTCCATAGGTGACTTCAGGCATTCACTGGCTGCAAAGGATTTTTTTCAAAGTATTAGAAATAATCCTTGTATTTATATTGTGGGCTTGTCCAATTACTTTTGAGCCCCTGAAATTGAAGGAACTATATTTAAACATGGCTGTAATTCCTAAATCATAAATGCCATATTTTTGTTAAACCCTTCAGATTAAAGCAGAAAGTCTACACCCATGAACATCTTGACTGTTTCATTTCAAATCCATCGGGGTGGTGCATAGACATACACCTACAAAAACTGTGTTACTGTCCGAATATTTATGGAACTGATTGTATATAATTTTAAACATGCAAGATTGTGCGATAAATGCATGGTGAATTGCATCACTACAAGCCTTTGTTCTCCTATACTTTTTTCTATTCCCATCATCCATCTGTAGGGCTGTAATGTAAACAAGGTTTGACCAATTCTTTGTAGTTTTCCTACATCATTGTTCGTCTGTACAAGACTCTCAGACATTATCACACTGGGAGAATTTGTTTCTGAATTTCTTTCACAGTTTTTCTGCAGGCTGTCTTTGGTTGCCAAATCTGCAAACAGGTCATGATGGACGTGTCTCACTGCGATCTAGGACCCCTGTTATGGGTTGATGATTCTTGAACAACTGTCAACTTCTGCATCAGACATCCACAAGTTGCAGATGAAAAAGGGCCTGTTCTGGGACACCTAAAAAGGACAATTCCTGATATAATCATAAATACCGTTATATTTCCTACTTTATCCAGTAGTTTCACTCATGTGAAAATTTATTTGCTGTTATGTGCTTACACCATGCAGTCTGATCTTACCAAAAGAGATAACAATATCAACGGTCTCATACTACGTAACAAACTCTTTGATGTTTTCTCTGATATGTCTGAGATAGATAACTAGTTCTTTAATATAGATAAATTTCATTCAAAAAATTCACAGATTGTGAAATGTACCGAGGTAGATGTTCACCTATTCTGTAAATCATAAAGAGTTGCTGGCTAGACCTCACAAATATGTTAATTCAGTGTTTTTAAACCTTTTTTAGCCTAAGGTACATTTTTTTCATTGAGAAAATCAGAAGGCTGGAACCGAAAATGTTAAAAAATGAAACTCTGTAGCCTATATTAACAATATAAAGCCATTCTTGTCCAAGTGTCTTGAATAGGAATCAAATAAACACAAAGAAAAAGGTATTTTATGATCTTTTACATTTCTTCTTTCAAATGAAAAGTGCAATTAACAATATAAAGTTATTCTTATCAAAGTGTCTTGAAGAGGAATCAAATAAACACAAAGAGACTATCGCAGAAGAGACTTTGCTCGAGGTCACTGTCTTTGCTTTCTTTTGACCTCCACTCATACTAGGGCCTTCATATGGGTCTGAATTTTGTCCAGGGCCAAGTTTGGAGTTAGCATTTTTTCCTTTTCAAAAACTTCTCCATCACTGTCACCCTAGCCTTGCTAGCCACAATGCCACTGTCACTGCCACCTGTCGCATCCATGCATCACTAATTCTCTTGTCTCAAAGTACAAGGCAATTAGCTACCTGCTGTCACCTACTGATATGGAAGAGTATTGCATGATTACTCTGCCAGTCACTAGACAGCACAGACACTCAACAATGGCATATTATTTGCAGATAATAATTAATTCGTTTTAAAAAAATGTTTTTTAGACCAATTAGGTGAAATTGGATAATTTCCCACGGCACACCTGACGATCTCTCACAGCACACAGGTGTGCCGTGGCACAGTGGTTGAAAAACACTGTGTTAATCTGATTTAACAAAAACAACATTGCAAATCTATATTGTAATTGTCAAGAGGAGAGCCAGTTGGCTGTTAGCTTTAAGAACCTGATGTGCAGCAGAGTACAGCATTAGATTGGGTACAGAGTCAAACACACAGCAGGACTGAGGGTCCTGTTCAAGGGAACATGAGTGTTAAATGGTGAACTGCAGTCTAATCTAACAACACAAGGAGTTTACTGTAAATAAATGTACCAAAGTACTTCAGTTTGGTACAGTTTAGAGAAAAAAGTACTTGCGAGTTAAGAGTTACAGACATTTTTACATGAGGTAATATTTTGTGACAAAGATTAAAGTAAACAGATACAAGAGGTGACTAAGTAGTGGAGTAGAGGCATTAGGTGATAAAAATTGTTTTATTTTTTTAACTTATTTTGTCACAAATATTCAAAAAACTACCGATGATGACAAAGTAAACAAACTACATTCTGATCAGTGATTGGCATCAGCTAAAACTACATTTAGTGCTCTTTGATTTTGACCAATTCTGATAGTAGCACCCTAACATTTGGACCTTAAAGGACAGAAAGCAGCATAGTCACCTGGTCTCAGAAAAGCCCTACTGTAAAATCTTCTGTTGTCTGTCATTATTAAAAAAGAAACCTAAAATATTAGCTGATAAGATAAATTAAAATGAAAAAAAAAATTAAAATGTCAAAAATCTTGTGAAAATGGCAAAGAATAAAGTTTTACATAAAAATTTATAATTGTTTTTAAAAATGTTCATAACAAGTGACATGACATCATCTGGTTTATAGAACTTCAGTTGTTTTGGAGGATAACAATGATATTGATGTTATATTTAGGTGCATCCCAAATACCAAGCTTAACAATTTAATTCCTGTTCCTCCCATTGAGTCAAATGTTTTGTTTATAGTTTTACAAGAACAGAGTCCTGTAATTTCCATTATTTTTGATCTCAACTATTTAAGATCTCACGCTGGGATGGATTCTGGTAAACTTTAATTGAAAAGTGGACACAGAGAACCTGTGTGTTCAACCACTAACTTGTACCCGCTGTCACGTCAACAACAACCAAACAACAGCCCGGGCAGGTGGTTTTGAGTCAGACTCTGCAGAGTCAGTGATTCACTGTGTTTCAGACTGGCTGCTTTTAGACAAGACACCAAATTAACTAAATTGGAGTGTCCCAACCACTCCCTCTCTCCCTCTCTTTCTCTATCACTCTCTCTCTCTCTCACCAGTGAACAAACACACAAACAGCCACCACAGTCAGACTACCGTAATCTCCTTATCCCTTTTTGGCCTTATTCTGCTCTTTTCTCTCTGTGTCTCCACTCATGTCATCATGATTATTATCATTATTATCATTATGACATGTCTGTCTCTCTGTAATAGGCTATTTGACAATTGATGTTTTTTCACTCTATTTTTCAGCATCACCATTCTATAGTCCTACCCGGTTACACACACTTGCTCTTGGAGGCCAAATGCAGAGGTGTGTGAGCTGCACCTAGGAATATGATCTTGCTCATAGGCACTTGAACAATAGTTAGAGGGAGGGAACAGCATTGAATGAATTCAAGAGGTCAGATTAAGAGTAATTTTGAGTTATCTTTCCCTAAAATTCTGTGTCCTCTTTAGTTTAATGAAAATGCATAGGCATTTCTTTTTTTGGTGCTCAGAGCTTTCAAAAATGACATTGAAAACATTCTCTATATCAACTTCTCTTTTCAGTTCCTCCATTACTGTGGCTAATACATAGAGCATGCCAATAACATTTGATTATGAACTATCCCTCCCGTACAAAGTAATTCCAGTTAATAACTGGTTTCAGTGAGTGACTCAATAAAGATTAACAATTAGCTATTGGATTTTCAAGTAGCTGTTCAATGTTTTATACAACACATTCAAATTTAATTCACCTGCAATGTGGAAATAGAAATAAGACCAAACTATGTGCTTGACTAGATACAGTAAATGAGGTGAATAAGAATTATCATTACCTTGTTACAGGCTGTCATATATTCCTTAAATACACAAAGAATGTAACTTTACAGGTCTAAATTCAGAGTTGTACGCATGGGTTAATTTCATAAGTTGAGTCAGCATTGTTCCTCAAAGAAATTTTGAGCAACACATTTGAACCTGGGTGTCCAGTCACATGGAAAAACTGACTTAAATGCATAAGAAATACAAATGAGAACGAGCCAGTACACAAAAAAGGTGACATTCAGTTGTGTGGGCACACTTTGACTTTAGAAAACATAGCAGATGACAAAGCTAAACTAAACAACGGAGCATAAGGCAGCCTCTGCGGAAGCATTCAGTTTGGTGTGTGTGGCAAGTGTGTAGACAAGTGGGAACAGGGAAGTGAGCTGGTCTCAGGTTAGCTGTAAATACAACAGTGTATGTTCAATGCGAGCTTCATTTTGTCAAATAATAAATATTACAGCTCCCTAAGAGCCAGGAAGAGTTCCTGAGTTGTGTTTGACCACAGCTGTGTAAAAAGGCAGAGAGAATAGACCTGGAGTTAGTGACAATTTGACCCCAGAAGACTCTCTTTTGAGCTCCCTGAATACATTGGCATCATTAATACACCACCTGCTAAATAAGTCAAGAGACAGCATGCACAGAGGATACAGTCTCCAAATTCACTTTTTTAATGTTAACACCTACAAACATCGGACAGATGAATGTTTATATTCACCATTCCACAGAACAGTATTTAGTTTGTGACACCTCTTTCATAATCAGTTGTGGCTGGTGTGAATTTCCCACCCTAGCAGTCTCATAATCACATCACAAGCTAATAGAGAACCAGGGTTCACTCCTTATTTATTTTAAATGGACCTTCTTTCATGCTATCACAGCATCACTACTGTGCTTTCTGCACCTCCACAAACAAATAGCTACTGATATCCATAGGGTAATGTATTTAAATCATTCATATATATTTATTCATATATCATTTATATCCTACTATTTAACTCCATCAGCATATTGTGAGGTGCAGTGATGTGTATGAGGAGTGGTTATTATGTTCACTGCCTTGGGTACGTATACAGTGGTCCTGGAATCTAAAAATCCCTTCTGTGAGGAAGCTGATGTCTTGGATCACCATCACTGTCAAAATGGCAAACCCTGAGCTCCTTCTTCATCTTGGGGAAGGGTCTGAAGGTGTAACATCAGCTGAATATGGCAGGTATTGAATGAGTTCAAATCTGCAGTCCTGGATTGCAGCAAACACCACTTTGGACTTACAGTAAGGGCAACTGTCACTGGTGGAAGAGCTTTCCTTGTCAGATGAGCACTTCCCATGTCAATTGCCCTGATTTTCTCTTGTAGCTGTTTCAAGAGACTTTGCAGTATGTCCATGTATCATGACTCTTGACCAGGTAGCCCATCAGCAGCATGGTCTCTGGTCCACAAAAATGAAGGCCACTGCTTTGCCTATAGATCTCATCATTTTTGCTCCTTTTGGCAACAGATTCTGGGTGTTTCCATCGTTTCAATTCCTCCTTCCTCACTTGCTGAGAGTGTGGACCCAAGTCTCATTCATGCTTACAAATTGCTCAAGAAATCTCCTAGGATTTCCCCCGTCAAAAATGGCAAGACTGTCCCAAGGAGTTTCAGTACTCCTTGGTGATATGGTGTTCATTGTGGGTAACTGTGTGGAGACGTTCCCTGGAGACACCCAGCTCAGTGGCAATGCTACATTGTGTAATTTATTAGTCTGTGAAGTTTGTGCCACAGATTCTGTCAATGTCCTCCTGTTTGGATAGAATATTCACCACACTATTGTCCACTTTGTCCAGCAGTGCTGACTTTTCAATTATCTGAACCAAAATACAACTAAATTAGTTAACAACAAACTTTATGCTTAATAACTCAAAGAGTTCAACCTAATATGAATAAATAGATAGCTGTATAATTTATCCCTTACCTTCCTAATGCCACAAAGTTATCAATCATCATAGTTTCAGAGCAAACAATTTACAGGGACACATGGACCATTCTGATGTCTGTTCTTATTAGTTAACAGTTGATCAGACAGGCTGCTAAAATCCTGTATATACTTGCTGTGTTGCAAAGTTGTATATTTTCCTTAAATGCTTCTAATTGAACTTTCTATCAGTGAATGATGTGTACTAAAACATCAAGATCAAGTAAATAAGTGGAACTCAAACATATTAACATTAAATGATCATTATCTCAGGTTTTATCTCAAATTTTCCTCTCTCGGCTTCTGTTCGAGGTTTTTCACAACAACTGCAGGAAATTTCAATCGCTTTTTGTGGTCAGTCTGTGTTTCATTGTTTTGCACTCACTGATAATGTAGCTAAAAACTGAAGGTACATAATTCTGTCAATCAGAAACAAACATGGAGAGAGTCAGATAATTTGCTCAAAAGAGATAAATCGCTGAGGAGGTGCAAAATGGAGGGATAAGTGTAATGATAGCTGTAATGCCTGCTATGTCTTAACTCTGCTCCATTTCTCTCAAATTCCTTTAACTCCTGTAACAGCCTGTATCTGCAGAGCAGATAGACATGTGAGGTTTTGTACACTGAATGCAAATTATTTGGTTACTTGATTTATTCCGTGTTTTTGCTGGTTGCTAAAAAGGTTTTAATTATACTTTGATTTCAGATGTTTTTAATGTTAGAATTAAGCCATACAGCTTGTAATTCACTGAAAGCTTTCCACAAATAGAACTCTGTTATTTTATGTAAAAAAATCATTCCTGGAGAGAGACAGTGCTGGTAGGACACTTTTGTATGCATCAATGGTCATTTTTCTGATATGTTTGTTGTCAGCTGTACAGCTGAATCTAGTCTGACAAAATTTTAATATTAACTGAATTAAAGGGGAAAAATGACAAACAATGTGTGACTGCTTGTGACTGATATAAAAAGACGGGTGGAAAATATGTATGAGTCAGGAGGATGGAACAACCTGATTCACATTCACAGCTATAAATTTCTGCATATAACACAGAGCCATTAATAGGGATGGTTTTGGACACAGAGACTGGGCTGCATATTAGTCAGTAAACAGTCTGTTCATAGGTGGAAAAGCTGTTGTTCTGCCTTTATTCTTTATAAAACATACAAGGACTATAACTGCCACATGTTAACTGTGTGCGTGCACACATACGCGTCCTTTGTAGGTGCCCACTGGTACTAATAAAAACAGCACTACAACCACTCGCAAGAAAAGCTCTTTTAAAAGTAAGCTGAACTTGCATTTTCTAAAAATTAATGGAAAAGGGGGGGGGCTCCGACCATTTGCTGCATGTCTCTCCCCCCTCTCTCTCCCTGTTTCCTGTCCGATATCTCAGCTGTCCTATCAATAAAGG
>JAQMCX010000008.1:1584273-1594604 GCA_029814765.1 Acanthurus leucopareius
AAAAGTCCCTTTTCTGTATCCATTTCTGCTTTGTAACCGTTTGCAATGTTATTTTAGTGCCACTTCCTGAAACTACGAGAGCTGGCAAGGCACAGACCGCGCGTGCGTTAATCACACATTAAAAAAATTAGTGCCGTTAAAAGGAGTTTGAGTTAACACGTTATTAACGCGTTAACTTCGACAGCCCTAACTGTTTCATATTTTCTACCATATTGGCATCTGTATTTGCTTACATTGAGCTTCTTGACAGATATTCTCTTAGCTTACAAGTATAACTTATAATAATTGAGGATTTTTAATTGCCTGGTAACAGCAGTTCCATCACAGCAACAAGGCATTCTTTCACAAATCTCTCTCTCTGAATGAGGTTTCAGCTTCTCACACTTTGTGGTTGCTCACCACAAAACATGCCAGGATAACACTTTCTATACAAAAACATGGTCTTGTTAAAGAAGCTTGTTGGGCCCCTTTAGCCCCACCAAAGAGGGTTAACTTCATCCAAGAGCATTAGCTCTAAGTCAAGCTATGATAATGCACCTTTTCATCATTGCTAACATGTAACTACACACACTGGCTATCATTTTACTTTAACACAAAATATGATTTGTCCATTTATCTTCCATTTGTTTTATCCTGTTTTTATAAATGCATATTTACTGACCTAGGAACAAGGTGGTTGTCCGACTTGGAAAATCTCAATAAACTAAGGGATCTCTCATTAATGATTTGATATTTGACAGGACAGGCAGCTCTAGTTGTGATTGTTTTATAAAATAAAGTTTTTAAATATTGGATTTTTTTTGTGTTTTTCTGAGCTGCATTTTCAATATTCATGAATACTACCATAATTGTAACCACATAAAGAGTTTAATATTATTGGGGACCCACTCAGTTTCCCAGGGTCCCACTGAAACAATCATCTGCTGGTCCTAGGGACTACATTTAAAAACTATCAACATCACTGTTTTTGTTTTTCTGAACTGCCTTGAGAGTCAGAACTTCCCCTCCATGGCTAACACTGGGACTTATTCACAGTTCTTAAGAGGAAATTTCTCCTTAAAACCCACTTACGCACTTTTTATGAAGTTTTTGGCATTCGCCTATGTTTCCTTATTTGGGATTTGTTCTTTGCTAGAAACAGAATCTACAAACACTCGAGTACTCTTACACACATTTGAGTAAAGTAAGTGGTTATTGCTTTTCTTGTCTCTACAGTTATATACGATTATATTATTTAAATGACAATAATATGTTGGTCAATTACAATTCTTTTTAAAATAACTTTTGTTATTTTACAAAACCTGTCATCGTCAGGTCTGTGTCCAGATGTTCAGCTGATGGCACACCTGATAGTGTGGTGTCTGATGGCCTCAATGCAATGGTCCAGCTCAGACAATTCTTTTACCACTGTCCCCCTTTAGTAATCTGCATTTCTCATCCGAATGCATTTGTTTTGTTTTTTGGGGGGTTTTTTTGGGAATCAGATTTTAAATCACACCACTTCTTTTTAACCTTATCCATAGTGCGCCCTTCTCCAGATTCGGCAGTCACTGAATGTGTGATTGTATCCTATGCATTTCTTTTGTGTGTGATTTTATATCCAGAAATGACATTGCTGAAAATTACCACTCATTTCAGACTCCTTCCAACAACAGTGACTCCACTTCAGAACAACTAAAATTTTTATTACAGTGCTCTGTCTTTAGATTTTAGTTTTAACTAGGGCTGGGACTTTATCGTGTCAATTACGATTAATTAATTACTGAAAAAATAACGCGGCAAAAAAAAAAAAAAAAAACGCATTTAATCGCAATTTATTTTTGCACTCCAAACAGCGCGGGACGTTTCTCATTGCATGAGTTCCCGGTATACCTGTAATACTGACACACAGGACACAACACAAAAAACAACAATGAAAACCAAAACCGATGAGAAGTCGTTGGTGGGTTTTTTGGGCGGAAAATTTAATTCTAAACAACTACCGGATGGAACTATTTTGTGCCGTGTGGACAATGCAATCATATTCCTATTATTCATATTGCACTTTATGTTAACACTCAGTTATGAAAATAAACACTATTTTGTTGTTTAAGCTCATTTATGTGTCACAAAACATCTTGTGGGATCTGCTCAGAAAAAAAAACATGGGACCTCATAAGGACAAGCTCAAACGCCACTGATGTCAACATTAATGTTGGCAACAGTAGGTAGTTAAGCTCTTGACTCTCATTTTGGAAAAAATAAAATTAAATCTATATTATTATACAACCTTGGGTTTGTGAATGCAATTTCATTTACAACAGATCACTAAAAATATATGTCCTAAATGTTAAATAAGCCTGTATAATTATTTGCCAATATTGGAAGATACAATCCTCAGGAAGCGGTTGATTGGATATTTGCCCTGACTGTTCAACAACCCGCTGCTTCCTCATCACCTGTTTCATGTTGAATTTTTCAAGTCATCAAGTGGGCAAATATCACATAACCATAAAACATACAAACTCTTCAAATGCACAAAAACAAAATAGGACATCAAAACAGCAGTGAAATGCAGATCAATTTTGAGTTTGATCATTAAAAATCTTTTAACAGCCACAAACTAATCTAATGTACCCACACAAGTGCAGTCTCTATTTATAATGCTAAGTACCAACTTCTTGAAAAATCATAACCTTTTATGTCTAACAATGAGTTTAATATTTCAGAAGTTCACTGTAGCACATTAACCCTTTTCAAAGGTATCACACCATTCAGGTTGTAACAAGAAACATTTGTGAAAAATGACAGTAACGTTTATCATTTTTTTAAGAAGTTGATCATCTTTCAAAAGAGCTTAATAGCCAGCCAGCCAAACCCAAAAAATCATTGACTAACTGGTTTCTCTGGCTTGATGGGCCTCTCTCTCTGTTTTCTCCCTTCTCTGTGTCCTCAGGCTAACTACACTCAAATGAATGATTAGTAATGAGTAGTAAGGGTAATTTGTTGTCAGTTCCAACCTCGCATTTAGACAATTATAAGATCAAACTTGACTGATCTCAACAAGAAATTCAATCTTATTTTCTCCAAAAATATTCCCACACAACTTGATATTAAAATGGACTAAATAAGTGTAATTTTTTGATTAAGGCTATTGTTTTTTCACAAGCCCTTTTCCTAATGTCTGCTGACTCTAAATGAGTGTTGATTCGCACTTATTTTTGCATCAACTCAACAGTCCAACTGAAACCAGCTACCATCAGCAAACTAACTTTCCATGAACTAAGGCCACTGCGGCTTGTGAGTTTCAAAACACTGCTGCTTTAAAGCAGCATTATGTTAACTTAGACAAAAATGAGGAATTTGCCTAGAAAAGAAAAAAATACCTCAAGGTAATGGCAAATAGATGGTGCTGCTTTCATTGCATAGTAAAGTGACTATTCTTCTACTCTAACACCTAAAATACTGTACATCTTTTGCAAATGATATACTGTGACTTAATGATAAATAACCAAACCTGAAAACTGAAATGATAAGTTCAAGTCTAATCCTATGTCTTTCTTGTGTCAAATAAAATACATTAACAGAAGCTGAGTACCTCCCAAAAAAACCTCTGGTCAACAGAAAAAAACCTTTCTACTAAGTTAATTAGTAAGTAACAAGGAAGCATCTTTGTTGTATATGTATTTTTTAAATTGCACAGACTTAAAATAAATAAAGAAACCAAATCCTAGAACCTTTCGGGTAAGGCAACAACCATGCATAAACATACAGAGACAGATAGCTCCCCTATTTGATGCCTGATTTAAATAATACTCTTTCAAGTGATCAACAATCGTTCTGATCTAAGGGTCCTGTATCCTGACCAAAGGACTTACAGGCAGTGGAATGGAAATGTGGGGAGTTTATCTATTTTTTTTCTTTTCTTTCTTTTTTTTCACTTCCCTAATATCTAAAATCAAATTGAACCTGGGTAAGCCAGATTTGTTATTTTTCACAATCAGCCATTTCAAGCTACAAGCTAAAAAACAACATAAAAAGTTAAAAGGTGCTAACAACACCATTCTGATATGTCTGCCTGTCCCCAATTTTGGTGCACAATAGACTACTCATCTTAGTCCAACTAATGTTTGAGCCTCAGTCTGAGTTTCAACTAAATTTCACCAATGTTTCCTCAAGCCATCTTGATCTGCACAGCTTTCCCACAGATCAACCTTATGTAAGCAGTGGTGGTGGGCCAACCACAAGGACTGTGAGAACTTTTAATAAGGAAGATATAGAAGATGTAAAACCATTCACCTTTTAAAAGTTTGTCTATAATATCCCCTCTAGGGTGATCAAGAAAGTTTATTAAGTTTAAACTTTGATGGTAGAAACGTAACTAGTGAAAGTGATGGTACATAAGTATGTAGGCTGCATGTAAGTGTATAGTAATAATAATAACAACAACAACAATAATAATAATAATAATAACAATAATAATAATTATCTACAATTTTAAATATTATTATGACAATAGGCTAGTAGTGATATTAGCATGAAAGTCACTGTAGGAGGTAGGAGGTACCAGCAGTCCAGGCACAATTATAATCCATGGGAATATGGGAATCTGAAAAAGCAGAAAGACTCTGGGGAAGGTGGAAAGTCACCTGCCTCAGATCCATTCAGAGTCAGCTGTTATTCTGTGTGCTTGTTCGAGAATCCAATCTGTAGGTGAGACTCAACTAATTAATTTGAGAATTGTAGAGTAACTGTGGGGTTACATACTATTGACATGACAGCTTCACTTCTGTGCATCTATACACATTGTTATCTCTGTAAAATTTACATTTATTTCAAATTTTCATAATAGACTTAATTAACACACAAACATCTTAATGAATAAATATCACTGATCCTGACAGGTTGCAACAAACATGAAGTCATCCAGGATATTTTAGCTGGTTAACGTGAATGTTGAGCCATATAGTTGATCATCCGACATTTATATTTCTATCATCCCTGTCTAGAGGTCATGCTAGAAATATGTCTTGTAACATAAAGCTGCTTTCGTCATACTTTTCTATTAGGTGCAGCCAGTCTGTCAGTCAGTCAGTACACAATGTCAGATTCTGTTCCATTGTCCAGACTGAATCATGACATCTCACACATTTTTGCTGATAAAACTTCAGGTTGAAAAAAAAGCTGCACAGTTATAATGTCAACACTCTGAACAAAGGACAGTATTGAAATAAAAAATGGGTTGCTTGAAGCAACCCAGGCCAGCACGAAGACAGAGGAGCTAAAGGCCTTTGGTTCAGCGCACATCATGAGAGCTTAACTCTTTGTTTATCTAACTGTCCTGTCTAAGCATCAAACCCAAACACAGCTGCCATGAGAAAACATAACATGCATGTAAAAGCCCTGATCAGCATGGATCTGCAAACCTTACAGGCCTGGGTGCTAACTCTACACAGGACTAAAACTAACTGGGCCCAGGGCCAGGTTTACAGCTGGGTGGAACAACAAGCTTCATCTGGTCTGCGTCCAAATGTTGCAAGAGCAGGAAGAAACCAGAGTCCATGTGAAACTACTGTGGATATAAGCTACAGAAAAGTGCACATGTAGATATTCTTATTCCTCTCACTGCTAGTCACATTATCAATTAGTCATTTGAAATCCGTACAAAGCTGATAAGGGTAAAAGAGCTACTCATTTCACATTTTTTATTTAACAAAATATTTATGGATTGTACCTGGAGTTTTAAAAGACTAGAACCTCAAATCTTTTGCATCAGTTAAAATTAGATGAATCTATGAATGCAATAAGTTTTTTTGTACTTAATATTTTACTGGATTGTGTCATCTGGACGTTTACCAATGTGACAACACCACTTTTGTCTGAATGTTACTGATCAATGGATCACATTGGGGCCTCATCAGTTTTGAAATGGTTATTCTGATCTCACAGAGGTGACAATTGTCCGTGCTATATTGCCTGTATCTTAAAATGGTTTGCATCAGTCAAATTACATGAACCTAAGATTCCCAAGGATGTATTTACATTAGTACATGAGTACACACTTAAAATAGCGCTATGTGTCCATTGACTGAAACATTTAAATTACTAATTGAGCTAAGCTAATGGCCTTCAAGCAGGCCATTGGAACTGCCTACAGCTGATGGTGACTAAAGCAAAAATCCATACAAAACGTTTTATACTTTAAGGTCCAGTGAGTAGGACTTTCTATAGCAAAGCAAAATTTTGAAATCAGGTTTCAGAGTGTAATCTTTTGAAAGTGCCACCCTTTCAATTGTTTTTACAAGTGAACTGGCAATACGCAGTTCTTTTAAAAACAGTAAGGACATGGCTCCATCTGGCGCATGGCTAATAGTTTTTGGTCTGGTAGCCAAGCAAAGGTTGAACGTCAAAAGGCAAAAGGCAGACTTTAAACTTGGCTTGTGCTGCAGACTTTTACACCATGGACCGGTTTCATGTTAGACAATATTTTCAAAGACCAGCCTTTAGGGTGTGGGGGATAAATACGTCCAAATAAAATGATACAACCGGCATAAAAACAAATATAAATGCATAAAAATACAATTCACCACTACGCTAAGTTAGTGGGAGCCCTGAGCTTGTTTCTACGCAACAAGCCAGTCCCATCTAGCTAGCTTGAGGGCTTAACTGAGGTAACATACCAGTGACTTAGGCGAGCGTCTTGGCCTGTCTTAACCTGTGTCAAGAGGCACAGTAATTGATATAATTGGGAGAGAATCCGTTTATTTTTCAAAATAAAACATCTTTCAGACTCTTATTATCAATTTTTTAAAAATGGGGGGTTTTTTCTGTGCGGCCCAGAACCAAATGACAAACAGAACGATACCGGTCCACGGCCCAGTGGTTGGAGACCGCTGCCTTAAAGCAAAACTTTTGTCATGTAAAAAGGAGCCTTAGTAATTACAGAAGCTTATTTGGTTGCTGCTTGGACCTCTAAAAAGAGCTAGGATAAGTTCTAAAAAAGATAGAAGGCTGACTCAACACTGAACACTAATGCTGAAGCTGCTCAACAGACAGCATTTCAAGCTGCAGTAATAGACTTCTGGCTCAATGTTGCCTGTGCCCTAAAAGGAACACAGAACTAAAACAACGTGTCAGAGGAGATGACTGATGACTGATTGTGTCTGACTTCGAGCCAGAAGCATGGAAAAACAGACAAATGCATGACATGCATTTCTGTCAGGGTGTGTGTCTGTCTGTGTGTGTGTATGTGTATATATGGGTAATATCTTTAACCCTATCCCCAAACTAATGATGCTGTCTTACTAAACCTGAGCAATATGTACCTATGTAGGCCTGCAACTACCACTATCAAACAATGCAGCTACTGCTGCTCAAAGGTAGAGAGTGGGAGAAACTCTGTATGCAGAAACATAACCGCTCCATTACTGCCACATCTGTCTTCAATGTATTGAAACAATGTTGTATACTATGCCTTTCGATACAACTTTATAGCTTATTTATACACATACATGCTAACATGTGTTGTGATGATAATGATACACGGGAGATATAAGTTATACTGATATGAATGTTAAAATTACATTGAAAACATATCCAAACTGTTATCCTGTTTTTCTTATCCTGATATGCAGATTACCATTCTTTTGTTTGAGACAGTTGGCATTCAGTGGCTAAAGGATTTCATCTTTAGGTTAGTGTAATTTAGCTGTAGCTGAAAGTAGCAGGGTGCAGTCATTACTGTTAAGTTGGTGTCAGCTGTCATCAAAATATAAAGCTAGCATATTTAATGAGTATTTTACTGATTAGTGGTGAGTTTGTGTCTGTGTGGAAAAACATTGGAGTTTGTTTTTCTGTTTTGTCTTTTTTCTATGATATCACACTGGGTGTCAACAAACGAGGACTTTCACTGTTATTGGTAGCAATTAAGAGATATCTGGTACCTTGACTTTCCTGGACACATTAATTGTTTTAAATCTTTTGTATATTAATCAAAAGTCCCACCATCAGACTTTCTGTGTTTAGACCAAGTACCTTGTGAAAAAGAAGTTGTGCAAAATTAAAGGTTTTTAATGGTTACACTTTTTACTTCAGTTTGTCAGATACAGTTGAAATAAATGGAAAAACCATTATGCCTCTGTGTCACTTAACTGTATAACAAATTATAAGTTTCCAAAAATGACTGTGATTGCAAGAATGGATTGATTGCCAAGTGATGACTGGAAATGCAATTTGTGCACAGACCAGCTATGTTACAGTTTTGAATAGCACTTAAAAACTAGATATATCTTGAATTGGACTTCTACATGAACTGCCATCATTTTGTTCTTATGGTAACAGCATTACTGTCTTGCTGTATAAAAATACACTGTACTGCAAACACGCAATACATCCCTGACAAATGTGCTTGGAAAATCAATTTAACATATACTGGCACAATGCAAAGGCCTTCCTGGAACTTATTTTTACAATTTGTTTACACTATCAGCCTTGCGTTCAAATTAAGGCACAAATCAGATAAGGGGATGAATTACAAGTTTTAACAGCATTAATTGATCAAAGGTTGCAGACTGAATTATCAGCACCCCTCTGTCAACCAATGACCCCGTTCACCCTGATGTTAAAACACCAGCGGCGTGACTGCTGAGCTGGGTCAGCATTTGGGGACGGACAGCAGTTTCACAGGCGCAAAGATTAACTAGCTCATAAATGATGACTCAGCCAAATGCCTTTTGTCTCCTAAACACATTCCAAGCAGCTTAGAGGACAGACGCAAACGGCTCTGCGGGTGTGCATGGCAGCTCAATATAGCAAGATGTGACCGAGGTACCTGCAGAGCCACTGCGTTAGCTTGTCGAGTTTGCTAGCTAGGTTTGTGAGCTGCTGTTGCCTGATATGCAGGCGTAACAACTTAGGCATTTCCGCACTTCCTCTTGTAGAACGACGGAGAGAGAACAGCGAGAAAGTCCTCATCGACCATAAATATCCAAATGGTTTTGAGCAGAAATAACTGGTTTGAAACTGGAAAGACATCTTGCCATAACGTCAGTGGCTGCCTGGTTAGCCAGATAGCTAGCTAGTGGCTAGCAGGGAGCAGGTTTAATATGAAGCTTCCTTACCTCATACTGGATGTACTGTTTTCTCCACTCTGGGGTGATGTGAGCCGAGAGATGCTCTGTGAATTTCATTTTGACAGTTTGGTGGTTTTTCCTCCTCTGTTTTTACAGTAACAAGGACCGCTTGGTCGGATGAGCAGCAGACGGTTTTGCCGTGCTGGTTCACAACGTTTACACAGAAACTCTCATCCGAAGATTAAGATCGGGCTGCTCGGTCAAAGACAGAGAGATGCCCTTTTTGTCTTCAAGTTAACATAGCTGACCACCGGTACACATTTCTTTAGTTTTAGACATACTACGCGAAATGCTGGTTGAATCCTATCTTATCCAAACGAAAATGCTTAAATTTGGTTTTCACTATAGCGCCAATGTCGCGAATAGCCGCTAGTTTCTGGTAAACAGGCTCATAGCGCTGCCTCTTAGTGAGGTTTGCTATCTCTTCCCCCTCCTCTTGTTGTTCAATCTCTCTCTCCACCTTCAGTCTCCCGCTGCCTTCAGGTGCAGTTGGAAATATTAAGAAAGACAATCTAGAGTGCACATGAATTTGTTGTTTGTGGGTGTAACAAGGTGTGGCACTCTTCAGAAAACGTCATCCAATAAGGTGGGGTAAACTGGTCTTATTTTAACTTAAAGGTGGGGCATGGAGTTGACTGTCGTAAGTATGGGCGAGATAAACAATGATATAATCATAGTTTATGTTCAGCCGAGAATAACTGTCGTTTGATTTTGTTTTTGCTTTAGTCGGCTGGGCTGAATTTTCTTTTTATGCTTTGACAAAGATCGCTTGTCTCTAATAAGCCTATGCTCAGTCAAGAAAGGCCAGCAGCTTCCTCACAGTAAAACCTTTCTTCAGAATCTTTATCCCCCACGTCTTGAAGTAAATTTTGCTAAATTCTTACGACGTGGTAGCCTTCTCTTTTCTGTTTAAAGAAAGTCTGAGTTTTGACAATATTATTAATACAAATAATTGGTTCCTTTTATATAAAGTGTCTGATTTTTTTGTATTCATATTATTTATCTAAATTTCCTTATAGCCTGTACATGTGAACAAATCTGGCGTGCATTCCGATGACACATAAATGCCACATATGTGACGTCGCCTGCCAACTCGGGTAGAAGATGACGTAGATGTAAATTGCATGTCTTTTTTAAGGGGGGTCGGTTTTTTTGGGGGGTCGGTTTTTTTTTGGGGGGGGGGGGGGGGGGGGGGCGCCGGGAAAAAATTAAAAAAAAAAA
>JAQMCX010000008.1:1607609-1628511 GCA_029814765.1 Acanthurus leucopareius
CATAGTCCAGTTGCCTTGTTTTAATGACTCTTCAAGATAATCATGACCTGGATGAATGAGAATCTTCACAGACATTACACTGGAAACTTGTTTTATTTTACATGATAGAGGTGATACTGACAAGTCATTACAAAGCCCCTGTGCAGTTCATCTTAATACACATAGGAATCTCACAGGTACTTGGTAAAATTGGCACTGGGATAACATACACTTCCTCTAGAGCTAAAATTAAATAATGATATAGAAAAAAGCGCTGTATGAAGGGAGATCTCAGATTTATGGAAGCCCTCTAAATGTCTCATTGTCAGAGCTTTCTGCCGTTTGAAAGGTTAGTCTGTTTGACCAGCTGAGATGTTATCATTCAATGTCTAAGAGTCAAGCTATCAGTTCTGTGGGGCTGTAGGATTTCTTGTCATCTAGCTGTGAGGCTGCTGGTTGTTGATTGTACATAACTGATTGTTCCTCAACTCACTTTCCCCTTCCAGGCATGTAGGATACACTGTGGTGGCTTTAGAGCCACTGTTTGGCTTGTCTGTTATGGGCTACCAAAGAAACAACTATGAATCTTACTAAAAAGTGTCATAATGATAAAAAAGTTGCGTTCTGCAGGTTAGCTTTCCCCTCATCCTCTTGGTCATAGAGCCAATGGGATTTTTCCACTGGATTTTGCATTATTCAGAAAATAAGTTCTGTGGTGAGCAAAAGTTTCAGATATTTACACATTTTGTTCAGCAAGATCATCTTCAGAAAAAGAACACTACTAATCTAACTTAATGATTAAATCCCAGAATAAAAAAGCTAACATGAGAATGTACATGAACTATACCACAGTCAATTGATTTTAACATCACCACCACTAAGTTAGAACAGCTTGTAGGAAGGTGTGTATAAACACAGTAAGGTTGTAAAGGAGGACTTGCAAGTAGATTAGTTACCGTGTTCAGTATATTAATGTTTGACATCACTGACAACCTGTGTAGTCACTGGTAAGCCACTATGTCTTTAAGATCTGCACAAACTTTAGAAGTTACTGGTTGGGTTTTTGATAATATATTTTATGTCAGAGAAAAAATTGTGAAAGCCTTCAGGGCCTGTGTTGACCACAAACCTTATTTTAGGCATTTTAACCGAAAATGCTATTCAAAAAACTCATTACAATAAGACAGAGAAATGCAACAATGCTGACTCTTGCAGCACTTTGTTAAAAGCATGAGCAGCCCTACTGTGTCCCTGACTGGCTCATGATCCCTGCCTTTGAAAGAGAGAGAACTGATGATTGGTTAGGTTTAGGGTTCAAATGTCAGGATAAGTCAGTCAGAGGCAGAGTAGGCTGGATCATGTATACACCATCTTAGGATTTGTAAGTTTTTAACCCATTTCCTTTGTAAAAATAAAGGATTTATTCAAAGCATACACACATGCTTGTTGTTAAGCAGGTATCATGTTTACAAGGGTCGTCATCTTACTTTAGTCAGAATGCTAACATGTAGTCTAAGTAGTAATAAGCACAAAGTAAAGCTGAGGATGCTGCTTGTTTTACAGGGTATTTGAATTTTTTTATTTAACAAATTTAAAATTTGGATCTGGTGTTTGCACTGGATAACTTCCAAGATCAACAATTTGACTGCCATCCATTCTTTAAATTTTGTGCCTTTTTGTCCTTTAACCAATGAAGTATATCACAGAACATGTAAAAACCTAAACCTGATGATGGGGCTTCAGAAAAAGTCAGGGCCACAGTTGCAGTTTCATAAGAATTTATGCTCTGGGCCCCATGAATCCCGGTTACCCATCTAACAACAGAGACATTTTGGACTGAATAAAAGTTGTGGATAAACTGACAGACAGCAGCTAGAATAAATAAAAAGAAACTTAGGAGTACAACTATTATGTCTGACATCCACTGAATCATCTATTGAAATAAGTGAAGGATAATAAATTTTTAAATTATTTTTGTAATACAATGTTTGACTGCAGGATTGTGTTGAGTTAAAATGAGAAACAACTCTACTATTGGTAAGTAGGCCTACATGGGACATTTTCAGAGTAGGTCCACCCTACAGGGAAACTCTACAACTGGACTATTTCAGAGTGACCTACACTTAATTTTCTGGGAGAAAATTCTTGGAGGATTAGTGATTCTAAAAAGAATTGACTTTTGCTTAGTAACCAACCAAACACTTCCTGCATAATCACCATCTCAAACACTTGTACAACTGTGTGATGTAAGTGCAGATGTAGTTGGCTTCATGTGAAACTTAGAGCTCAGCCAGGCAATCAGGGAGCTTAGACATTTGGCACCCAGGCTTTGGCCCCACACCCTTGGGTGACAGGCGCAAACTACATTCCTCAGGCCAGACGAGTCAGTGGGAAGTGTAAACCATTGCAAACAAGTCACTGTAATTTGACCCTATGATACACAGGACAAATCTGAGTACTAAAAATATAGGAGAAGTTTATATTCAAAATTTATTTATATTCAAAATATATTTTATTTTTTCAAATACGGGGAATAATATAGTTTTATAAGATTGTTAAAGTGTATTATTCAAATTTACAAGATAGGAAATCAGGGATTACAGAAATATAATACAGGCACTGTTTCATCCATTCAACGCATCATCCATTAATCTGCCTCTACCAGGCTTAAGCAACCTGCCAACAAGTGCATGTGTGTGAACATGTTTGTGTGTGTGTGTGTGTGTGTGTGTAGCCACATAGAGCATGTGCAGAGCAGCAGAGAGATTAGTGCTCTCTCTGACTCTGGATGGCTTGGTGCGTGTCCTCAGATCTCTGAGTGTTTGCTGGAAGATTCTGGGAAATATATCATTTAAGCCATGGAGGGACAGAGTCTATTGTGGGAAACTACTAAATTGAGCAGAGTCGGTTTGCATGTCAGAGGGAGGTGATGAATAGCTGGGGTTTTTCTCGACTCTGGAATTTTTTCGTTTGTGGATCAACTTCTCTGTTATGAATGTGGTCCTGTAGCTCAGCAGTTGTGTGTGTGGGCCTAAAAGAGTAATTGTGACTATTTAGAGCCACTTAAGTCTAAGTAATGACAGGCTCGTCAAAGCTGAATTATGGACCTCATCTAATGATATTTAATGCAGAACTTGTGTTTTCCTGGAGACATTTCAAGTGGCTTCTTAACAGATAACATAGAAAAAGAGATTTTCAAATTCATATAGAGTGGAGCACAATATTATCAACTTTTTAACGTTATTTAGAGCAGAGATTTTTAAAGGAACCCCTTGATAGTGAATCAAATGGCAGAGGAATATGAACAGTCTGGTGCATCGGAATTTATTAAAGGTAAGTTACCTATGAATTTATGACTTTATGTCTAGGCTAATTATCATATAATTACCTGTAAATCTAAGTGTACTTGAATATTAGTGATATATCTTGGCTATGTCATTTCTTGAAAGGAAAGATGCAGGAAAGTGTATTTGGGTAAATAAAAAGATATTTTAGTAATGAGCACTAAGACTTTCATTTAAAATACATGATACATGATTGTCTACAAAACTAGAACCTATGGAGATATCATACACTCACAATAAGTTTCCATGAGAAGATCATAGAAATGTCACATTAATTTCTCAAGAGAAAAAAGAGAAAATACTACATAAGTTACAATGAACAACGTTAGTGATAAGTTGGTTACATTTTGCCTGTTGATTTGTCAATCAGTAGTTGGAGCTGCAGCGCAGCAGACAGCACATGGAGGTGGCTCTGATAGCCTTTAAAAGCTTTTGCTCCCTATTGGCATGGTTTCACCAAAAAGGAAGAAAACAATTATTCTTAGATTTAGAATTAATAAATCTGTCCAGTGGGAGGGCACAAACATTATTTTTATGCTTCTGCACCATCAACAGCTAAGATGCTTCTCTGTCTGTCCGTCCCATTTTGGTGATCATGATGTCTCAGGAGCACCTTGAGGAAACTTCTTAAAATTTGCTTTTGCTCCTCAGTTTTACCTTTGCCACTGTCCACTTCTACTTAAATGAGTAAGTTGGCCTTCTTCAGCAGGTTGTTGAGACTGCTGACCTCCAAGTCTTGATACCATCATCACAGCACACCACCACAAACAACAGGAGCCATAGAAGAATCTGTTGAAAAACAGTTTGCTTTGTCTTTTTCTGAAGAGAACCAACATTTAAACCCACGCAAACAGTATTACAAATATGGCTGCACTGTTCTATACTTCGCTATGAGTTTTTGAAGTGTGGAGGTCATATTTTGGTTCCATTCTTTTAAAAGGCCGTCATATCTAACGTTGTAAATGTTAGTGGTATATTGTTCTTCAGATGCCCCTGTCAAAAAGGAAACTTAAATGTTTTGTTGTTTTTTTTAAGTTGAAACAGTGGGGTTAAATTGAGATTGGATCTGCCTCTGTAATGGTAACCCATTATTGAGGTGTGGATCCTGTGTGGATCCTGGGTCCCAATGGACTAAAGAGAGCAAATAACAACATCAGCAAGATGTTGTTTTTCCACAATTTAGCAACTGGATTTGTAAATGATTTATTATTAGTTATAAATCCATCAAAGTATCCATTTATAAAAAACAGGTATCTTGTCAGATCATCAGAAGTGACTACCTTTTATTAACTTATATCATTTTTTAAATTATGTTAAGTAGTTAAAAAATAAACTTTTCAGTAGTTCTACAATAAAGTTGTATTTTTACAGTTGAGTAACAGGTAGTGTGATTTAAGGTGAGGCGCTTTGGAAACATGCTCTCATGTAATCTCAGCTAAATATAGTAGCTTGAATAAGAATTTTAGTGTTAAACTGTCAAAATACACTTTGTACTAGAATCCTTGAGAAGGTTCCAATGAGAGCCAAATGACTGAGTTTCTGCTTAATTCAGTGGTTCTCTAACTTTGCATCGATGAGCAGGGAAAAAAAGGAGTGAAACTGTTGTGGTTTGGCGTAAATATCTGGACCAGAAATGTAGGAGACAAAGAGTGGAGTTTCTATAATTTCTATTATGATAGTGGAAAATATAAAATGGCTGATCATGAGGTGAGCTGACCAGGGCACAAAACGTGTGTTACATGCTCTGTGATTAATTAATTTAAATTAATCAGATTTATCATTTTTGCTGTAAAAGTAGCCTATTGAACAATATTTCAATTCAAATGGATGGAATCAATGCATAAAAGCTACCTAAAACTTTAAAGTGAAACACCTGTTTTATTTGAAAAGATTAAAATTTAAATTAAATTTTTTTATATACTTTTCTTTTTTCTATTATTGATAATAAATTATTATCATTATCATTAATGAATCAAATAAACACAATATACACACACATGTCTATTTATAGATATATGTGTGTGTGTGTGTGTGTGTGTGTGTGTGTGTGTGTGTGTCCCAGACAGCAACACTGTCTGTGCTCCATAAAATCTAAGAACACCAGTCAGTAATTCACTGCTATCTGTCTGCTTGTCTTCCTGTGTGTGTGTGTGTGTACTGTGCACCATAGACCGGCTGTACTTTGCAACTCTACGTGTCAAACCAAAGAACACAGCCAACACACACTACTTCAGCACAGACGAGGAGTTCATATATGAGAGGTAAGCATCTGTGATGAGCAGATGGATCACATTGAAATCACTCAGTCAGTTCTATAGACTATGAACCACACAAAGGAAGGAATCAGGACCAAACTGAATTGTTCAGACCTGCTTGTACAGCAGTGCACCACAACAAAAAAATGTTTAATAGCTGTAGATGATAAACTTAGCAATAACAGCAATTATTTCTTTATTAAGCAGGGCCACATTAACCCACCTTAAAATAACATCACCATATACTGTATGACGAGGCCTGAACAATACAAAACAACTTAAAACTAATAAAATTAAAACACATCAGGCAGAAATAATTTTCCATATGTAATCGATTATGGCTCAAGGATTTTTTGAAATGGGATGGCCACAGGTGGCTGATTGATGTATGAGGATGGCTGCTTTTTTTGCACAGAGGACTGTACAATGAAACATGAGTAATAGGTTATTGAGATACGTTGAGTTTAGAGTTGGTATTTTCAGAGTCACCATGGTAACTTCTGCTGCACACCTATCCTGATTCAGCAGTAAAAACTATGACCTTTTCACTAATCCTCTCCCTGAGGACATTCCTCATGAGCCATGCAGATTCTCATCTAAGGAAATGAGTCATTGATGTTAACTTACTGATTAGTACATCTGTAATGTCACCATACAAATATGTGTGAATGCAGCACTGCAAACTATGTGCATTGCAATGTTTTTTTGCCATCAGAACATAAGTGCATTCAGTTGGTGATGAAAAAAATATTATTTATTACTTCAGGTAAACTTAACACAATAAATTTGTAACAGAATGTAATAAATACACATTAATTAGTCATCAGATGATATATAATTAACACTATTTATTCTTCTTTGATATGTCCAAAAGCCAAAGTGATCTCAACTTGCCCATCACTACTGTAAAGGGTCAGACCTAAATACAAATCGTGTGTACAGTATTTACATATCCTGTATAACATTAAAAGTTTAAGAGCTCTACTGCTAGAAGTAAATCACTTATCCTGAAAAAAAAACAATACAAGTACAGTACAATACAATAGTAGTTGTAAATCAATTTACTTGTCAGGTCAAAGCATTTGGTCATTTGAAATTCTGCCTGTAAGCGAGGCCTATTTGTGGTTATCATCCCATGGGAGGATATAGGTCAAGATGAGATCAGTGGTGGTGTCCTGCAGGTCGAGACGGATTTAGGACAAACAGTGGAAGTGGACGGCACCATTCAGACCATTCATGATTAATCATTTCAATCCACCATTTGTACCAGCTTACCATTTTTACATCTGATAAATACAGTAAGTGATTAGCATGGCACTTTACTTATTATTATCAACCAAAATAAAAATAATGCATAAAAAATATAGTACTTGTTTTTACTAGTATGTCCTTTTTTATCATGTTGCATCTGCCATGGTTTTCTACCATACTGACTTGTGATTTGAGAAATAGAACATGTAAAAGCCCAAAAACCTTGTGTCCTCCACTGTATTTGATCCTTTTATTTATTGTAATGTACTATGAATATCCATAAGACAATTTTTTTGTGCAATTCCTTTTTAGAAAACTCTTCAAATGGTTAGGATGTAAAACCTAAATAAAAGATACAATAGGGCCTTCGCACTGAAGGTGCTCAGGCCCTAAATATACAAAGCATCTATATATGTGAACAAGTAGACTATTGTGTGATATGTCAAAAAATCATGGCAGCAGACAAAATTTTAACAATGAAGAGTGAAGTAAAAAGGAGAAACAATAAGACTAAGTGATCAAAAGTCATGCTCTCTGAAGTTTGTTAAACTTTCAAGTAGAGATCTGGCTCAATAAATGGAATTACAGTGATCCAAATGAGATGAGATCCATTTTCTGTGGGTTATCAAACAAACTCTTGTGCGTGTGTGAGACCAGTATCCAGTGACACTACACAGAATTTTTTTTTTTTTTTTAAATTTTGTGCCCAGGTCTATGAAGAAATCCCATAGAGAAATACCTTAACAATATTTTTCCTCTCTGCTAGAAACAATAACATCATAGGTGGAGATGTAAGCATCAGTTTATTTTAAAATCCTTCCTCACATTAAATCTTTGCTTAGTTTCTTGCTTAATTCAGTACAGTTCCTGTAAGTAGAAGCCTTGTCGTTGACGTGCAGCAGCTTAAACCATTCCTGGTCTCTTGTGCAAATAGGATGACTACGAATTTCCCACGAGACCAAACCTCTCATTGACTAGACAGATTTAGCTCAGTTCTTTTTACTATTTAGGTGTCTTGGGGTCAAGCTGATGACTGATTTGAGAATGTAAAATGTTGGTAATGAAATAGTGCAGTGTTTCTTAAATGACAGCTGGTTTTGCAGCACTGAAGACATGTCTGGCTCCAGCAGAGGAATATTCAGCCTCTTATTATGTTCAAGAGGTCACTGCAGTCTCATCTCAATGCGTCAGACAATCTGGCCGTCTTAATGATCTTAGCTGCAGATTATCAGAATGCACCAGGAAGTGTGCTCCACTGGCCTGTGACACTTTAACCAGATAAGTATTTGTATTTACCAGACCAGTTTTTACCTTAACAGATGTCAGGATATTCAGTGAGTCAGATGGTTTAAAATGAAATAAAGGTGACCGTTGCAGGAAGGGTCACAATAAAACTAAGATTACTAAATCACACTGTTGAATCTGATTAGTGTTCATGGTCTTAAAGACTTCTTCTAACAACAGTTACATTTTGTTTAAAATACTTATTATGCCAGTTCTTTAGTTCTCAATTCAGTTCATATATTGGAGATATAACATACAATGTATATGCTCTTAATGAGGGCACAAACAGCTTCAGTTTTTACAACTATGTGAAGTTTTATTCAGACACACTCACATCCAAGAAACCACATATGATCAAGTTCCTGTGAGTAATTTGGTAGAGGGTCTGTGAATTCTAGAAATCTTAACGCAAATATTTCATTGTGCAGAGATTTTATAATTGAAGCTGTACAATAAGTTGTAGTAATGTACAGTATGGAATAAGTTCCTCTATCTCTTTGCATGTTGTAGTTTCTATGCAGACTTCGGACCCCTCAACCTGGCCATGCTGTACAGATACTGCTGCAAACTCAACAAGAGGCTCAAGGTAAGAGACAGAGTTCTGCACTTTATACGCAGAGCCAGCGTGGTATCACACAAAAGCACAAATAGACCCATTTGTCTGCCACAGACAACACATTCACATTTCATGGTCAAGTTAGCAATAAAAAACATGCAATGTTAGACTTTATAACTAAAACTTAATGCCGCACCAAAAAAAACTTGTTCTGGTTTCGGAAAAAGCTCATTGTTTGGGTTAAGACTGCTTCCAAACTTTCAACGATCAGTTTTGAAAGTGAATTTTACACAAGATATGTACCCAGTCTCCTCTGTAACACTACAACACTACTACACTATGTTTGTCTTTTGCTGCAGAATATCATCCCCCAGGTACCGACCCATGTTATTTAATTCATCAGAGGAAGAATCCCAGTCCATCAGTCAAGCTTGCTAACCCCTAGAATTGAGCCAAAATGTCCTTATTTTATAGTTAATCAGATTTTTCTCCTATTCCATCGTCTCTACCCCATCGACAAACCATCAAACCGTTCAGCTCCCAGGTTGTCTGTTCTCTGCTCTGACTACCGAGCCACAGGAGGAACTTCCAGAGCTGTTGGAGAATCACAAAGCTCGTCTGTTAGATTCAAGAGAGATAAGATAGATAAAATAAGGCAGAATTCTGAAAACATTTTTACCTTTGAGTATAAAGTTTTCATCACAGATTCTCTGTTTTTTGGAGTTCTTTGACACTGATAAAGACTCCTAAAAGTAACATTAATTTTGTAAGAAAGTGAAAATTCAGAACAATAATAGGCTTATTAGGCCAGATAAATATTTTGTTTGTATTTTTTGTTGTTTTTGTTTTCTGTATGTCCCACCCCCTCAGTACCTGCATAGAAAAATCTCAGTGCTTGGACAAATGTAGTTTATGACCCCTGGTTCTGCTAAACTGGCATGAGACTGGGCTGTTACTGACCCATAACATACAGCATGGAAGAGAGTTTTCTTTGGCTATTAAAGTGTAAATTTACAGTCTACACTGTGTTTCCATTGAACAGTTAAATCACTCATGCTGTCTGTTGTTATAGTTTGTCCAATGGTTGTTGACTTTTGTCATTTCAGTCCTTCACCATGTCAAGAAAGAAACTAGTCCACTACACCAGTTATGACCAGAAGAAGAGAGCCAATGATGCTGTTCTTATCGGTGCCTATGCTGTAAATATCTCTTTATTTCTCTATATGTCCCTCTGTTAATTTCTATATCTGTCTGTCCATTGTTAATAATACAGTACAACCTCTGCGCTATAGGTTATCTATTTGAAAAGAAGCCCAGAAGAAGCCTACAGGACTCTGATCTCAGGAAACAACACAGCCTACCTGCCGTTCAGGTAGTGAAACACACACACATCAACTAGGGAAGCTGAAGGAAGCATTTCAAAAAGCTCAACTAACAATGTGTAGGGATTTTTGGATAACAAAGTTTTTTTTTATTATTGGGCATGTGTGACATACTGAGTAGAATATCCAAGTGAAAAGCTCTCATTGCACAATTGCCTTTGCCTGCAAACTGTTTCCATTATCAGTTTTTTGCAATTTTTTCCCCACATAACAACAAAGTGAACCCATTAAGATCTGTTTATATAACTTAGTAGAAAAAAACAACCATGCATTTAAGTATTAGTGTAAAAAGGCACTACACTGATTTAGTATGGCATTTGTGTTAAGTCGGGGACTTGTGAAAGACAAATTTAAAAAAGAATGCTTTAAATTAATGTAGCAGATTCTGAGATTCATGACTTTATTGCTTAAATTTCTAAATTAGATTCTATATTTGCAACAAGTCACAGCCTTTTGCCATTGTTCAACCCATGCATTTCACCACCTGAGATTTGTGGTGTTAAAAATATTGAAACTTTACAAAAACACAAGCTGACTAAATGTGTGTGTGTATGAGTCTCTTATAGTTGGTTCTTTGTAGAGTAGCCACCTGCCATCAGTGTGTGAATGTGTGTGTGAATGGGTGAATGCTGACTTGTGTTGTGAAGTGCTTTAAATTGCAAAAGACTAAAAAAGTGCCATTTAATGTAGCCCATGACCTGCTAACTGAGCTGTGTGCATATGTGAATTTGTGTATGTGTGTATGTGTTTATGTGTTTATGTGTTTATGTGTTTATGTGTGTATGTGTGTTTGTGTGTTGTATGTATAACACAGGGATGCAGCAGTGGGAGAGAGCTCCTATAACCTCACTGTCCTTGACTGCTTACAAGGGATACGCAAGGTAAACAAGACAAGACGACAGTGGATTTTTTTAGTTAATGTCACAGTTTGCCCCTCATACACACAGTCTGAATCAGAGATTAATGAGGGGTAAGTCAGCTAAAGTTTAATGAGTCATCAACTGAGAAGAAAATCCTATCCACAGCTGTTACATCATGTTTGACTGAACACGTAAGATATTTTGAATAGTGTTTTGTCAGAAAAAAAACAACAGCTGCCCTGAAAACAAATGATTTGTGTTCCCACTGTAGGTCAGGGTTCAACAGATTTTTGAGTTTAACATAATATCTTGATCCTTCGCTGTTATGAAAGTTGGAGGAAAAGAACAAAAACCATGAAAGGTCATTGGAAGAGAAATTACATCACAGTATTAGACTTTTTAGAAAAAAACTGCTCCAAGTCTACAGTCTAAACTGATTCTTTCTCTTTTTGCTCTCTCTCTCTCTCTCTGTGTTTGTCCCTCTCTCTCTTTCCTCTAGGCATTACAGCATGGTTTCCTTGACTTGGAAAGTTTCAAGGTTGAGGAATATGAACATTATGAGGTGAGGTCATACAGAGACACAGTATCATTGAATTTCAGCTTAAAGACCCAAGTAAAGGCATGTTAAAACAAACTAACAGACCCAGTGAAACGTCAAAAAGCTACAGAATTCACTGAGACAGGCAGTGCTGCCTGTGTTGAGACAGTGTGGGTGCAGGCCAGGCTGGACTAAAATCACCTGCTCAGTGATGCGAGCAGTTCTTTTCTTTTGACCAACTGACCTGTTTTAGGACTACAAAGACGTATTGTCACGCACAGTCATACTTAAATATAAAATTTATCTGCCCTTTATAGTGGTGAAAGCTAATTTACCAATAAACCATAGAAAATACCAGGACCTAAAAATATTTTAAACTGTATCCAATTCAAGCATATTAGGAGAAGAACTGTTTATAGTGCAAACGACAATAAAATGAGAAATAGTCTCTCTCATATACTCTCAGCACTTGACAGAGCTAATCCCCCTGAATCTAGGCTAAATGGCTCCATCCCAGTTCCACTGGCCTTGATCCCTTCATTTGATCTCATTTATGATGGCTATTTATCCAACCATCTGAAATAACAGACTGCCTTATAATCGCTTCCTCATTTGGGAAAAAACAGAAAAAGTCCTGCCGTTAAATGTGTGTCTTATTTTGTATCGGATTCTTCTCCATTTGTTTAATAATTCTGAAACCAAAACACAAAAATTTTGAGAGTGATTCATTTTCACTCCTGTCACATAAAAAGACAAACACTGTTGTTGTTACTATTTAATATCCCTTGTATGGACTTTATAGTTATATATAACATAGGCATTTAGTGTAAACAGCATTACAAATCTATAAACCTATTTTTGTGAGCTCACAGAACAAATGCTTGAGAGACAAATCTCACACATATAATAATCTTGGCTGCTGTAACTGCAAATTAAGTATCCCAAACAAAGACTGAGTAAATGTGTTTCTCAGTACCCTGAATTTAATGTTAAGCTGACAGGAGGAAATTTACTCAAATTATACTACATCCTCTTCATAGGACAGCATAGGAGAATAAAAAAATTAATAAAAAATGTGCCTCAATTATTATCCTATGGTACTTTTTTGATCCACTTCTGGCTACTCTGTTCTTCTCCTCCTCTCCTCCTCTTCAACTATGTCACTTAACTACTTCACTTTTAAAGCAAAACACTACAGGTGAAAACTTGTTTTTCATGAACTTGGCAATTTTGGCATTTTGGGCTACTTTGATTTCATAGCATATCTTCTTTTAGACAGTTATCATAGTTCATTTAGGTCCTCTGTGTTTGTTATTTTTAAATGTGTCAAAAATAACCCTTCCTCTCTGATTTCTTAACTAATTTCACCCTTGATATAACTCCAAAAACACTAAATCCTACAGTTCCCACAATGCCAACTCTAGCATCACTTGGTGTGTAACTGTTTGTCATTTACACACCAAAAGTATCAAAAGTAAAAGTATTGATTATGCAGATTGTCAATATCACTATATCATAAGATTATTACTAATCTGTCAGAGTTATAATAATAATAATTAATAGTTTCATAAATAAAATCTTAATTCAAAAAGTGGCCAAGCTAGGTAAACTTTAGTTAACCACAGCTTTCAGATAAATGTAACACAGTAAAAAAGTACTTGTCATTATAGTATGATGTTTAAATTTTTACACAAATATTTGGAGTACTTATTCACACACACACATAAACATGGCATCTGCTTTTTTTCTTATGTGTCTTTAGCGAGTTGAAAACGGTGACATGAACTGGATCATACCTGGGAAAGTTCTGGCGTTCAGCAGTCCTCACCCTCGCAGTAAGATAGAGAATGGTAAGTGAGATTAAACCTTTCCTCTAAACCACTGAGTTCAAATGACTCCCCAAGAGCTCATAATTAATTTTGTGAAAAAAATGGGTTTTGATTAATTAAATTCATTTATATGAAGTCAACATGAACGGTCCACATTTTAACCAATATTGAATAAATGGATGTTACTCAGATACAAAGTATTTGAATGGAAACATCTTGTTTTTTACTTGTAACAACTGTAACTCAGTACTAACACCTCATAATGATTGTGTTTCCAGGTTATCCTCTCCACGCACCAGAGGCCTATTTTGCATACTTTCATGAGAACAATATCACAGCCGTGGTCCGGTTGAACAGGAAGCTGTATGATGGCAGACGGTTTGAGGATGCAGGATTTGAGCATCATGACCTTTTCTTCCTGGATGGGACCACACCCTCTGACCTCATCATCAGGCGCTTCCTTCACGTGTGTGAAAGCACTGAGGGAGCTGTGGCTGTACACTGTAAAGGTAGGAGAGGATGTTTAGGGTGTACAGATAGAAAGACATTTTTTGCAAATAAGGGTGTCAAATCTTTTTCTTTTTTTAAAAAAACTTGTTGCTTCTAACTCTCTGTTTTTTAAACATTTCCTCCAATCACAGCGGGCCTGGGCCGTACAGGCACTCTGATTGGCTGTTATTTGATGAAGCACTTTAGATTCACTGCAGCTGAGGCCATTGCTTGGATCAGAATTTGCCGGCCTGGATCCATCATCGGCCCCCAGCAGAACTTCTTGGAGGAGTGAGTTATATGCTCAGCTGTGGCTCCACAGTATGAACACCTTTAGTAAGATGGCTATGAGGAAAGTTTTGAAAACTAGGTCTAGACATATCTTGAGATTTCAGCTTTTTCAGTACAGAGTAGAATGCATTTTCTGCCTTTCGATGGATTGGCATGAATTTTTGATTTGAATCCAAAGACTTGACCTGTTTGAGCAACATTTTAAAAGCTACAATGAACTGCTTTCAAAAAAAAGTACAGCTTTGGTGGCAAATCTCATCCAAAATAAATTTTGAATGTTATTTCTTGTAAAAATTACAACATAAATCTTGTGAAAATACAATTTTTTTTCTCTTTGCATTATTAACCCTACCCTCATATTGCTCTATATTTATTTTCCTTACTGTAAGAAAAGTAAAACTGTGAACATGGTAAGAATTATTTACCTAACAGGATCATTTTAGCACTATAAGCATGCTTGATATTGGCATTTGTCTCACTGCACAGTAGAGTCTAAAAACAACCTCAAAGAGCAACTGAAATGACTGAAGACTCTTTGTTTATCTAATAGCAAGTTAGACAAGTGCATAGTGAGATATTATCTTTTTTTCCACTGAAACGTCCTGAAACTGTGATTTGTCATGGTATAACTAAAATGATGCAGAGACAGGTCTAAATTTCATTTTTGTCATTCACTTTTGCACACAGGAAAGATTTTTTTAATCTTTTCTGTCTATTTTCTATTCAAACCTGAGTTAAGTATTTGAAGGCTGAATGTATGGTGTTGTTTGTTCCTTGTGTGTGTGCAGGAAACAGCACAGTTTGTGGGTCCAGGGTGACGTCCATCGCTCCAAACAGAGACTGGCTCAGCAGAGACTGAGTCGACAGCAGCAGCTGCAGCAGCAGCAGCTTCACGGCCCTGATACTGAGGGAGGGAGACATGAAGCCATGTCCCGCCTTCTTTCTAGCATGGATGACCTGTCAATCAACACCAATGTTTACAAGTCATACAGCTTAGATGAGGTGAGGGGCGGGACTTTCTGCCAAATTTATTGATCATTACAGTAAATGAAGATCGCAGTATTTAAAACTATAACCTCACTTTGAATTTGAAAACATTTTTTGCTCTGATATTAATATACTGTGTTTGTGTGTGTGTGTGTGTGTGTGTGCGTGTGTTTCTTTGTGTCTATATGTGTCAAGAGTAACTACAAGGATGGCAGTTTAACTCAGGGAGACAAACTGAGAGCACTGAAGGGAAAACGACCACCTAGATCTGCTTCCTCCTCGTCCAGGTAAAACTTTGTAACACCACACTCACAAATACCTGTACAAAAGTTTTATTGCAGAAACTGTGTAGATACTTTTAGGAAGGCCTTATAACAAGGGAGATTAATAGTATAAGACTGCATAACATCATGTAATTTTTAAAAAACACAAAAAAATTGAGTGAAAAATCAACTGATAAAGCTGTGAGAGATTATATTAAATAACGCAGACTACACACATTTCCTGTGAAAATGTGTGTGAGAGCAACTTATCAGATTTTGCATCTAATAAAATACAAATAAATGTTATAAGGCTTTTGCAGGAAAAACAGGAAGCGAAAAGTATTTTAAAAATTAGCTTTACATTGATGAAAATCTTTAAGGCCATGCACACAAAGGCCTTACGTCAGTGTTTACAGTCATTTTTCCTGATTTGACCTCCTCTGTGTGGAGGTGTACAGACTTTACTCAATCAACGTGTCCTCAATAAAGGTTTAATGCAAAGCTAAGTGTCCTCTACTTAGCTTTGCATTAAACCTTTATAATTCTTATTGGGTAATGCAGTTTGATGTGTGAGGGTAGAGGGATTTTAAAAATTACGTAAATATTAAAAAAATCTTGTAATGACAGATACAGCAAACACTTCAGTTCAGTCATTTTTTCTATAAGAAACTAATACTCACATAATAATGGGTTGATTTATATTGTTATCCCCAAAAACAAGTTAACCGAGTATTTTGCGATAAAAATATATGTATCAAAAGAAAATAGACTTCATAAGATTCATGGAGTGAACCATGACAAGCTGCTCTGTGAGGAGGTTTTGGGGTGTTTCAAAGAAAACCATATGAACTTTTATGAAAATTTGTTGTAAAAATGTTTTCTTCAGTAATTTAAAATTAGGGTATTTCTGTAAAGAATAGAATTGCATTTAGCATTTCATACAGTGGTCAACTCAAAGAGAATGTCTGATTGGTAATAACCACAACAATTCTCATTGGCATGAGGGAACTGGACATAGAGCAAGTTTCCTTGGGCAAGATACCAAACTCAACTTTGCTCTTAATGTCTGTGCCATTAGTGTATGTGTGTGTGTGTGTTTGTGTCTGTGTGTGTGTGTGTGCGCGCACAAGGGAATGTTGGTCTGCATAGTAAAGCACTTTTAAGGGGTCAAAAGACTGGAAATGTGCAGCAAATTTATATTTAACTATTTATATAAAGAAGCAACATTTAGGTACAGTGTGATGTGTTGATCTGTTAAATGTAGCTACTTGATGTGACTTTTCATCTTAAATCAGTTGTAAAAGTTGTAAATATCCCACCTATGCACACTGACATGGCACTCCTGTTCTCCATTAAAAATAAATGTCTAACAACAACTTGGAATAAAAAAAACAGTCTTTTGTTTTCTAGCAATAACAGTTTGATCATCTCAATATCTTGATGTCTTATTTTTGATGTGGCCTAATAAATGTTCTCCTCATTTTGAGAATTCACAATTTGTTTGAGATTTTTCCTTCCACTCACACTGCCTGCCATCCAAGAGTGTAACACTTGAGATGAAGAGGATTTTTTTTAAAAAAATGAAGTATTTAACTTGTCTTTCTGAAACAATTTTATTTCAAAAAGGCAACTGAATGCACAGCACCTGTATGTTACTCTGTTGATAACGTTTTTTTTCTGTGTTTTATCTTATAACATCAATAGTTTCTCAAATTTCCAATCAACTTTTTACACTATGCTGTATAATTGTCTCTTACTTTTAGGTTACTGGTTTTGAAAACATAAAAAATACATATTCAAGTCATGTTCTAATCATGTCCCTTGTGTTTCTCATTCAGGTTAAATCTGTCCAAGGCCTCTCACTGCTCCATTCTCCCTCCCCCTAAGTCCCCTAAAGTCCCACTCACCTTCTCCTCCTCTTCTTCTAAGAGGCTGGTTCGGAGCTCCTCCTCCCCCGCCACACAGATTAAGAGGTGAGTGTCCATGTTTTTGTTCCTGCAGTGCCGTCATTTGCATCAGGACCATACAGCACCAATAGATAAACCAGCTTAAACAAGTGACTGATGTCACTCTGCAACAGACAGGCAAATACACAGAGGAGAGTCTCAGCAGCATGAATCAGTAAAATGAAAGACTTGTAAAGCCAGTTCCTCTCTTACTCTCTGTCAACTGTGTCTATCTCCCCAGTCCCTTCAGCCTCAATCTGTTCAGCACCAGGCCTGCCATCATTCACTGACTTCACAAGCTGGATGTTTACATTCTGCTTGCAAGTCGACTGATGAAGTCAAAAACTCGACAACCAATATGTTGTGGATGTCTGGGCCTTAAAAATGTTTATTTCCCTTAAAAAATGTGGATTAAAAAGAATATCAGTAGTATTGACTGTCTGATAAAGTAACAGCACCATTTATGTAAACTCAAAGTAAAGAAACAGACATTTCTTAATGAATGTGTTTGAGGGCTACAGCAGCTCTGTAATAATGTGGCTTATTGGTCAAAACACTTGCACCAAAACTCAGCTCTGTCCCACTAGATACAGGCAAATGAGAATAACAGAAGATAATACAAACACAAATGTAGAAAAACAAAATATTTTCAATTACACATAATTAACAATGAAAAACTTTATTTTGTAAACTGGTTTATCAAAAACATATATACCAATATGCTAAGACACAGACTTAACAGTATAATCAGCATTCCACCTTTTTTGCGATGACGTTGATTTTAATAAAATTATAACAATGTGATGTATGATCTCCAAAACTATCACCTAAGAAAATTTTGTGTCAATAATTCAGTCTTTAAAAAGTGGACCTGCAAGAAAAGGCACAGTGAAGTCCTACTAACAGAAAAACAATACTGTAAAATTAAAATAAGGGACTTTATGTACAGAAAATTAAATAAAGAGCAGTACTAACTTTGGATCATACAATCTTTGACCATATTTAACTAATTGACATACACACTTGACTGTCAGCATGTCTCACAGACACAGAGAGGATTTTGGTGTCAGTCATGTTATGTCAAATATCAGTTTGATAGATAAAAGCACAAAGCTTCAATAAAGTTAGCTTTTAGAAAGCAAGCAATGAGTAACCAAGTTTACATCATATTACAGAAAGTACATCAAACTGGAGGACATGAAATTAAAACTGAGATTAAGGATTAAATCTTTACTCATGTTATGTTTTTTTTTACCTCATGATGAGCAGAAAGTGCAGTCTGGTTCTCTCCTGTGCATCTCCTGATGCACATCGCATCTCCTGATGCACAGACTTGTGTATTACAACACTCAGTCCAGGGCTTGACTATACAGGTATGGATAGCTCTGAAATATGAGGACATGAAATCAAAAAATGAGTAGAAATCAGAAGAGGACTGTTACCAGGTTTTATTGGTGGAGGACTGGAAAAAAGCCATATGACTATCAACTACTACTGCACTTTATTATTATAACTTTAATATACTAAAAAAAATTTAACAAAATTAATTATTATTAAATATTTGTTTTGAATTGAGTAAAATAGTGAGTAAATAGAGCTTCTTTGCAATAGTTCAGCATTAAAAAATAATTATCAAACAAAGCAAGGAAAGAAGACTTTATATCAGCAATCATCATTATTATTATCATTATAATAAAATATTTGGGAAATATTTTTTGTCACCATCAATAATTTTGGCAGCCATAAGTGTCATTCATAAAACTCAAGTCTTATGTTTGTGTTGTTTTCTTTTTTTCTGAGCAAATGTACTGTACTGTTTACTGAATATTTATTTATGTTCTGTTTAATACATCATGAATGCAAATCTTGCTATACTAACACTGTCCACTGGTAAACTGTGCTGTTGCTGTACGAACATTGATAATGTAGGACCATCATTGCTGATGTTGGAATGTGACTGACTGGTTGATCTGAAATGCAGATAAATAATCATTTTGAGTTATACAAGATAAGATATCTGCCTTTAGTGTTGCTGCAAAGATTGTCACCTTGAACATGAAGAATAAATGTTGCTGACAGTGAGAAATAATCCAGGCTACCTTTTTTGTTGCATCTTTGTTAATAAATGTGGGACTTTGTTTAATTTCCCAAAGGCACACGATAAGATGAATACAACAGTTTTAAAAAAAGAACCATGATTTAAATAAGATTGTATGATTCCATACCTTTTTTTGCATTTGGTACATTTAACCTCTGTTAATAATTTTTTTTTTTCAAAAAACAGAATTTGAAGAGTAAAACCCCTCATGCAGTGAATTTTGTTCCCATTTGCCCTTTCATATAAAGCTAAACCAAACTGGTGTGATTGGTATTTGGTATTTATGTTATAATACAGTTTTTTTTGTATGTTGTATCAATAAATACCAATTTTTCATACTTAATAAATATTAAAACAACAACAACAACAACAACAGAAAAACTTGTAAGTACCCATTAAAGTAATTGTTTATGATTGGCTTGATGGTATCCAACCAAACTGTTTACCCTTCAAAATTTGCCAATTGCGTTTGAAAGGCTACCGACTTTTTTCTAAATTTGGGATTAAAAAACAGAATATTTTGAAAAATCTATTAAGTCCCATTCTGAATGAAGGACCAGGGCTTCCAGTAAAGAGCAGTAAAAGAAAGAGCACTGGCATACAAGCAATGGTTCTTCAAACCATGACTCACTCCGTTCTGCCCCCTCGTGGCTAAAGTCAGAGCTCATGTCCTTGTGTCTCACTGTACTCTGTAACTGTTACAAATAACTACATCTACTATTTAATCAGTGAGTCAACTGTGTTGTTTGAAATTCAATGAAGGTTCTCACTCAAACAAATATACAAAGTCTGCAATATTCACTATTGCGAACCATGCACACACTATTTGTACACTGGTTCTTAAAAGGCTTAGATGCATAAAAGACTTTGATGTAAACAAGTTTGGTCACATCTTCACATGTTTTGGTAAATGAAGTTGAAAGAACAATTTGTCTCACTTTTGTTACATGCACCTTTTAGGTATTAGTGAAGGAAAACTTTCACTACTTTGGGTCCATTTGTGAGAGAATGAAACTATACTTTTAAGTTTTCTCTTCTGTCAGTACTGTAAGAAGCTTGTCATTTACAATAGGAATTTATTTTTTTAACCATTCTATCTGTATTTGTCAGTTAAATTAGGATGGCTTGGGGAAAGAAAACCAATGCTGTGTTACCTGATTAAACATGGAGGACACAAGTATAAAATGAGCTATAATTCTGGGGTCAAGTTTCATTCATTTCACCCCTTTGTGTCTTTTGACAAATGGGAATCAAATGATTGTGCACTGTAATTTTGTGTCTGTTTATTCATTCTGGTCAATAGTTTGCATGCTTCGTTTTTTGGATGTCATTGTTTTGTTTATTTGTTTCTCTGTCTGTTTGTTTATTTGTTTCAGGTTTTTTCAAGTTTTTCCAGACATAAACTTGTCTCTCTTTGGATGTTCATCCAAATGACTCTAGTGATGTGGGGGGGGGGGGGGGGGCATGAACCAGTGTGTTTTAGGCACGGGGTTAAAGTGCGGAGCTTGGCTTCTCTCAGTTAAAGGGGACCTAAAGGGGGCGAGGGGTTG